>APFE030650075.1:1312-100719 GCA_000404065.3 Pinus taeda | reverse complement strand
ACTTCGTTGTTTTATAGTTTATAAAGAAAATACAAAACATGTAAAGGAAAACTAATCTACTGTGAGCTCTAATGCTCCAAGCACCAATCAGAAAATAGGAGGACTACTTTCTTGGACTATTTTGTTAAGCATAGATTACACAATTAGATATGCTAATTTGAAATGGAAAGAAACTACAAAACATGTAAAGGAAAACTAATCTACTGTGAGCTCTAATGCTCCAAGCACCAATCGGAAAATAAAAGGACTAATTTCTTGGACTATTTTGTTAAGCATAGATTACACAGTTAGATATGCTAATTTGAAATGGAAAGCAACTAGAAAACATGTAAAGGAAAAATAATCTACTATGAGCTCTAATGCTCCAAGCACCAATCAGAAAATAGGAGGACTACTTTCTTGGACTATTTTGTTAAGCATAGGTTAGACAGTTAGATATGCTAAATTGAAATGGAAAGCAACTACAAAACATGTAAAGGAAAACTAATCTACTATGAGCTCTAATGCTCCAAGCACCAATCAGAAAATAGGAAGAGTACTTTCTTGGACTATTTTGTTAAGCACAAATTACATAGTTAGATATGCTAATTTGAAATGGAAAGCAAATACAAAACATGTAAAAGAAAACTAATCTACTGTGAGATCTAATGCTCTAAGCACCAATCGGAAAATAGGAGGACTACTTTCTTGGACTATTTTGCTAAGCATAGATTACACAATTAGATATGATAATTTGAAATGGAAAGCAAATACAAAACATGTAAAGGAAAACTAATCTACTGTGAACTCTAATGCTCCAAGAACCAATCGGAAAATAGGAGGAATACTTTCTTGGACTATTTTGTTAAGCATAGATTACACAGTTAGATAAATCTACAATCAACCGGTTGAACACACTTGCATGAATTAAAATTGCATGAATGAAAAATCTAATCTATCAAACTTGAAAGCAATAAAATGACATAGTGAAATCAAAGAAAAATTACAAAATAAAATCTACTCTACCTTACATTCTAATGTGCTCCATGACATCTACTTCACATCCCCTTCCATGTTGAGAACACCAAAGCTTTATTAAAATTTTTCAAAAGTACAAAGTACAACAAAGTTCTCTAAAGCTTCCAAAGCCATCTCACAAGCTAACAAGCTAAGATTCTAAGCTAACAAATGAAGGAGAGAGATCTCTTATTTATACAAAAAGATGAGAAGCCATCTCATTAATGAGAGTCTATGAATCTCTCCCTCTACCTATAGAGTCCTAGTTAAAATAGGAACTGATAAAACACATGTGGTCTTAGAGTTTCAATACAATTAGGAGATGTGACACATATCCTCATGATCCCATGATTCTTTCCACTAAAATTCGAATTTGGCCTTAAAGTGCCACATAAAGGTCTTCTAGAAGCCTCCTTTTAACCTACACATGTCAACAATCTCAACTCACTTGTTAGGTATAAGCATATGCACATTATTTCCTAATTTTTAACCACAAATTCACTTAAAAAGGCTAAGAATTAATAAAGTTTGGAAAAACATAAATGTGACCCAATAATAATGAAGGTGGGATGAATGTAGTGACATAGTAGTGGAATGGAGGGGAAATGGATGTGATATAATGGACATAAAAGTGAAAGCGTAATGGAAATGAATGACATTTTCAAGACCCAACACGAGGTACTTTCACACTGCTATGACAATGTATTGTATAGATTCCTACGTTATCTTAAGTGTTTTACTTATCTTACTAAATTATCACAGTGAGCATCGTGCAATCTGATATTCTTACTTGAGTTCAATTAACCAATATGATCACATATATTTGCGCATCACATAAACATTGTAAATTAAATCCAAAACGTAATATAATCAAATGCATTAACAGGAAATAAAGACATAATTTGTTGAATACTTCTCTTTATTGATATCTTCAGGTTACTAAAGACTCTATCCGCCTTGCACACATAGCTATGGGGGTCCGTGCACTGAGCCGTGGACTTCCACCCTAGGTCTCTGCACACTCAGCTGCAGAGCCTCTACCTACGCTAAGACCTGAAACACTTAGACTTCTCTACCAAGACTCCAAGATTTGTCTTCTTCTTCTTCAAAAACTTAAGACTACTTAGAGCTTACTTACTTAGCTCTTTTTATACAATCCCATGGTCCATGAACCATGGGTAGATCTTTACAGCCGACTTTACACTTTACAAAATAAGGGCGGACAACCCTATATGACTCTTGACACGTTCATGCTCCATGACTACAAAATGCGAAGACTTTACAACTTTATTACACAATTGACCCAAAACATGGGCTTTTAGCCCCAAAACTGTCCTTGGGAGATCACATTCCCAACAATTGCCATCAAGGACAACACATGTACCATAATGCCAACATAAAAAAAAAATCCACATGTAAATCATGTACTCTAATCCAAAGATGAACAACAAGAGAAGAACTAGTCAAAAGGTAAACAACACCAGAAGATTCTTTGATCACATAAATTTCTTCTTTAATGGAAAATGTTTCTTATGTCATAATTTTGGTCATAAGGTTGCTTAATGTGTTGCATACAAAACCATCATGACTAGAGAAGCAAGAAAACAAAGGAATGAGATACAAGTTAAGAATAACACTTATAGTAACTTCTCACCTCTTATAGATTAAATGGAATGCTCATTTTGCAATAACTTTGGACATGAAGAATATGAATATAGGAGAAAATTACTACCAACATCTCAAAAACAGAAAATATCAACAAATTCTAAGGTATGGAAAAGGAAGGAGTTACAATCTGAAAGTTGGGCATAGACTTGTTTGTATAAGGATAAGAAAATCAATGGTACATTGATATCAGATGCTCAAAACACATGACAAGTGATAAAGATAAACATATTGCATATAATGATTTAGAGAAAGAAAAAAAATGTCATTTTTGGAAATGACTCACCTGCTGTCATTAAGGGTAAAGGTTATGTTTTTATAAAAGAAAAGGTTAAGCTGGTAATGTTATATATGTTGTTGGATTAAAACATAACTTATTGAGTGTTAGCCAAATGTGTGACCAAGGAAATGAGGTGTTATTCCAATCAAAAGAATGTGTGGTTCGTGAACATGACACAGGAAATACCATAATAAAAGGAACAAGAACCCCGAGAAATCTATAGATATTGAAAGGTGGCCAAGATCAATGTTACCTAGGCAAGGCAGAGGAAACTTGGTTATGGAATAGAAGGTTGAGACATATAAGCTTCTCTCAAATAAGAAAATCAAGCAAGCTCACAGTTGTTCGTGATCTACCCAAAATAACCATACTAGAAAGTACCATATGTAAGTCATGTCAATTTAGTAAGAAAACTAGAGTTCAATTCAATTCCAAAGAAGGATCAACAAGTAAGCCTCTCCAACTTATACATATTGGTTTATCTGGTTTGGTAAGGAAAAATTCACCTCATGGAGAACAATGTTATATCTTCTCCATTGATGACTTTTCTACAGTGTGCTAGATCGGTTTATTGAAACACAAAAATGAATCATTTGATAAATTTAAAGTCTTCAAAGCATTAGTTGAAAATGAATTAGATCTAAAGATCAAATGTCTCAGATCTGACCAAGGAGGAGAATAAATATCAGATGAATTCTTTGATTTATGTGAACAACATGGCATAAAAAGATAACTTTCTATAGCTAAAACTCCTCAACAAAATGGCATGGCAGAAATAATGAATAGAATTTTTCAACAAATGGGTCATGCTACACTTGATGAGTCTGGAACTCCTGACACCTTTTGGGGTGAATCTGCATATACTGCAGTAAATATTTTCAACGAGGCTTATGTTCATGTGAATAGTGATAAAACTTTGTATGAACTTTGGTGTGGTAAGACTCCCACTCTAAAGCACTTTAGAGTTTTTGGAAGCGAATGTTTCATAAAAAATAATGATGAAAAACATGGTAAGTTTTAATCTAGAGAAGATGAAGGAATACTTATTGGTTACTCATCTAGAAGCAAAGGATACAAATGTTACAATAAGCGACTTCGGAAAATTGTTGAATTCATTGATGTTTTGATTGATGAAGCATGCACAGATTCCAAAATGGTAACATCAGCAAAAGAGTATGATGATGATGAATGCTATGCCAAATCAAATCGTAATGATATAGAAGAAGAAATTAATGAAGCACTAGAATAAGACACATTAGACAAAGAAAATGCTCCACCTAGGTATGTTCAAAAGAATCATCCATAAACTCAAATTCTAGGAGAAAAGGAATCTGGGGTACAAACAAGAAGAATCCTTGTAGGATATTCTAGTTATCTAGCTTTATTATCCACCCTTGAACTACAAAATGTAAATAAAACTAGTAAATATGAATGTTGGGTTAAGGCTATGGATGAAGAAATTGATCAAATTGAAAATAATGATACTTGGGAATTGGTTCCAAGGTCTCATGATAAAAATGTTATTGGGACAAAATGGATATTCAAAAATATGTTGAATGAAAATGGAGAGGTCATTAGAAACAAAGCTAGACTTGTTTGTAAAGGTTATGCTAAATAAGAAGGTATATACTTTCAAGAAATATTTGCACCAGTAGCCAGACTTGAAATCATAAGAATGTTTCTTGCACTTTCAAGTTTTCAACATTTCAAAGTTTATCATATGGATGTAAAATATTCTTTCCTTAATGGAGATCTAGAAGAAGAAGTATATATTGAAAAACTAGAAGGATTAAATTTGGGGAATGATGAAAACCTTGTATGTAAACTCAAAAAGGATTTATATGGGCTAAAACAAGCTTCGTGGGCATGGTATTATCGTCTTGACAAATATCTTCAACAACAAGGTTTCACAAAAGGATTCACATGCAACAACATATACACAAAAATTGAGGGTCATAACCTGCTAATTATTGTTGTTTATGTTGATGATATCATCTTTAGCAGTAATGAAGAATCTATGAGTCAAAACTTTGCTTCAATTATGAAGCAAGAATTTGAAATGTCTTTATTTGGGGAAGCAACCTATTTTCTTGGTCTACAAGTGCAACAAGCAAAAGATGGCATCTTTCTCTCACAAAAAATATCTCAAGCAGATTATGAAGAAGTATGAGATGGAAGATTGCAAACCTATATGTACTCCCATGATGACAAGATGTAGCCTCAGTTCTAATGACGATTCTCCCGCAATAAACCAACCAAAGTACAAGTATATGATTGGAAGTCTGATTTATCTAATAGGTACCAAACAAAATATCATGCATGCAGTTGGGATTTTTGGACATTTCCAAGTCAAGCCAAAAGAATCACATCTTCAGGCAGTAAAGAGAATATTCAAATATCTCCAAGGAACCTAAGACTTTGGTCTATGGTATCCTAAATATGCATATCTTACCCTTCACGTATACATAGATGCGGATTGGGATAGAAATGTTGATGACCAGAAAAGCACTAGTGGAAGTGCATTTTACATGGGGCCCCAATTGGTATCTTGGTTCAACAAGAAACAAAGTTGCATTTCCTTATCTATAGTGGAAACATAATATGTGGTTGTTGCATCTTATTGCACACAACTTCTCTGGATGATGCAACCATTACAAGATATGCAAATCCAATGTTCTCCACCTATATCCATCCTATTGATAATATAAGCGCTATTAGTATTTCAAAAAATCTTGTTATGCACTTCAAGACCAAACATATTCCTATTTAGTATCACTATCTACGAGAACAAGTGCTTGAGATAAACGTTAAATTGGAGTATGTTCCCTCCAAAGAACAAGTTGTTGATATATTTACTAAACCTCTTCCTAGAGAAGCAATTGAATATCTTAGACATAAAATGGGAGTTGTCTTTGCCTCATTTTGCTATTAATCTAGCCCGCTTAGTCTACAGGTGAAAATTCAAAAGGTTTCTTTCAATATGTGGGTTTCATGAAGTATAGCCACGTATATACACGAGTTTCTTTGCAGACAGACGCATATGTTTTACTCTGATAGAAAAACAGTGGGAAAAGCTCAAGACTGGCCTCTGACATGATACTAACAGCTATGATTTGATTTTTCTTGGTCTGGTGTTGATGGGTACAATATGATGATATGGTATTGAATTATGTTTTTCTCATTGATATTTATGTCATTGATAAAGATGCTTTGATGAATGAGTTGTTGATACTGAACAGGTAGAAAAGGTTCAGGGGGAGCATTAGCCTTGCAGAATATAATGCATTGTTTCCATTATGGTTGCTAAATTATGCTACTATTAAGATATTTTGGTCTCAATTATTAATGTCATATATGTCATTTGATGTAAATATCATGTGCAGACCTATGCTATAATAATTTTCATATTCAGTCATGTATGGAATTTTGAGTTCATGTCAAATATGTAATCCCACTTGGTTGGGTGGTAGTATCAAAAATGAAATCCCACTTGGTTGGGTGGTTGATTCAAATATGTATCCCAACTTGGCTGGGTGATTGATGTAAGTATGAGTCCTTGGTGATAGTGTTGGCCGGATAAATCGATCTTGCGGACAAGGCCGATCTCCCTAGTATCAATAGATATCTAGCAACAAGCAGGACAAGAAAATCTACCTTTCTCTAAACATATTACGATTCATTAATAAAAACTAAAGAGGTGTCTAGACCCTACCTTAAGTCCAACGCTAGTTTGTGGCAGCCATGCTTCAACTGTCCAAAAGAGTTTCCTTTAGATAACCTGAAATCACAAAGAAGCACACATCAAATTACACCTGCATAGCTAATATAATAAATCATGTTCGTCATGGTGATCAAGGAAGCCATGAAATAAACCATAAAACAAAACTTATTAAGAAAAATAAACTTGATTGTATTAACTTTGAAATAGAAGAACTTTACAACCTTTGGTGCTTTGATGTTGTACAAGCTCTTCCCAAGGTCCAAACAGGAATCTCCTCTACTTTGACAAGCCTCACTCTCTTCCAAATGAGGTAAAAAAGGTATGTAATCTCTCCTCTCAAAAGATCAATTAGGAAGACTAAGTTCCGGCAACATTTCACCCCAAAAATATTCAACTTTCAACCTCCTTAGTAACCAGCCCAATGCTTCATTTTATAGTGCAAAGGAAGGAGGTTACAGGTCCACCTATGAAGGGATAAAGTCCTCCTTCAAAGGGATAAGATCCTCACATCAAGGGGTTAGCTCCTTAAGGTATGGGAAGCATGAAACTTTAAGGAGCGAACTTGCCACCTCAAGATTCCCTCTAGAAGCTTCTAGAAATGACTCAAAGTGAGTTTTTAAGAATGTACTTGCACCTTTTTAACTTTTACAGGGGTCCGCACCCACAACATAGAGACAGAGTGGTCAGGTGCGCAGGGAACATGACCATTAGGTGCGGGACTGCAGGTAATGCTAAGAGAAAGTGCAGAACCAGAGTTTTAGAGATTTTTAAGGACTTTCTCTTATTTTCAAGGCTTGATATGAAGAACTAAGGTTTAAAACTTGCGAAGGAGGAAAGCATGAGTGGTGATAGACTCACACAGATTGTAGAATGTCAAGGTGACAATTTTTGTGCAATAGATTGCCCCCTAAAATGCGAAGTCTATAATAGATGAGGATAACATTTTTCATCTAAGAAGAGTGAAGTACATTATCATCTCAAGGATCATCCTGTGGACACCCCGGTCGGAACCTGTAAAAACATTCAATGAAAAATATATATATGTGAACATATCATCACTGAGGTAGGCATTCCCATACTCAGATCAAAACTGACTAGAAAACTAACTAAACTGCTCTAATACAGGAATGATTTTGTAATACATCACGAGTACAGACATATGTAGACACAGTATGGGCACAACCATCTGTTTATGAATATTCCACTGTATAATGAATAACAAAATTCCTCGTAGCCTAGATGGTAGAAATTAGATCTAGGGTCTTGATTTCTGTTTCTCGAACTAGTACGATTCTATCCATGTGAATGAATGTGTCAAAGTCGAACATGGTAGAAACCACTTGATTACTAGTCAATGATGTGAACTATTAACAAGTGCGAGAGAAACCACCAGTAATGTCAATGGATCTCAAAGTACTCAGTACAATCCATGAAATGCGAATAAATGAGTTGATATTGAACACATCATAGAATCCCTTGATCGAAGGTAAATGATGAAACCTATCGTCGAAGGCGAGAAACCCGCCATTAGGGCATGCAGATTCCAAGGTACTGACAATTTCTAGATCATATTTCTAGATAATTAGTTGGAGTCGATAGAAAACGATCCGTCATAGGCAAGCCCACAACACAAAATCATAGATCAAGTTTTGAAGAAATATATTTGGCAAGGACTAACTCAAGGATGGTCAATATGGATGACAGATATTTTGCAAATGAATTGTTTATTTGAACTGACCTCTTGAACACATAACGACACTACAGATGGTTTGGTGACAATTGACCCAAAGCTAATACCCAAAAACTAGTTGAAGACTTTCAATATGGTTTGACTGTCTGTTAGGCAAAGGATTTCCCAACCCAGGTGAAAAAAAAGTGTCGTGTTCAAGAGTGGTTAATTGCTTTTCTACAACACAAAGTATAACAAGCAAGTTCAGTTTTCTCTCTTTTTTGCCACCATCTCTGGCAAGCTTGAGGAGGATAACATTTGCTTGATTATAAGCTCATCCTTTGGATGAGTCCAACTTAGTTTAAAATTTGAACCCTAAGAAGGAGTGGTCCGTTCCTGTTTAAATTTGAACAGGTCCTTTACTATTGAATTTTAACGAGTCTAGTATAGGATAAACTCGATGTTTTCAATTTTAGGGAGTCAAAAGAAAAACTTAAGAAAACTCCATGGTTGTCCGTTTTCGTAAATTTGTGTCTCCCAAGCCCGAAAAAGTATAAAATAATACTTGAGAGAACTACTTAACCATTACGATCAAGGAGTACTTTTCATAATTAGTGACTTCGATCTGAAAATGTAAAAAAGTGATCGAAAACACATCATTTTATAACCAATATTGAACTTGAAATGACAAAAGTCTGGTGATATTTTCATGTTTATACGCTCAGAAAAGAGTTGTAAGTGGACCGTCTTTTTAATTCCATTTTAACGAGTTTAAAAAGAAAAAAAACTCGGCAATCTTTTCATATTTTAAGAGTCAGAAAAGAGCTTAAAGAGGACTCCAATGTTTTACCTTTTCGTAAATTTTGGAAGAGACCGAAAAAGTGAAAAAGTATACTCTTTGTTGAAAATGATCAATTCTCCCTGAAAGTCCAATATTCTACACAAAAACTCAAAACATTACTCATACCTGTTTAAAATAAATAAAAATGCATTAAAAATTACCTTTACAAAGTAAAAAATAAGCAAATTAAAAGCTCATTTATTCAAAAAAGCTTATAAAAAGGGCTTTTGTAAATTCATTTTTACCATTTGACTTCAAAGTGAGAAGTAAGAGCTTTCAGGTAAGAAACTTCCTGTGAGGATTGCGGAAAATCTGACTGTTGGAATCGAAAACTGTCAGCTCTAGGTAATCCACATCATCCCTATGTTGCATTTCAACCATTTAATTTTCATTTTAGGGCTTTAAAAATTGGTTTTTTAAGGAAAATTTTGTTTAAAAAATTGCTTGCGGGGGTCCGCAGGCACAACATGTAGCCCCTGTGGACCCTGACGTTTTTGTACAATGGAAAAAGTCGAGGTCCCACACCTGTTCTTAAGGACAAGTACAGACCTACACAATGTCCCTAACTAGCAGGTGCAGACCGTGCGAAATAAGTTTTAAACTTTAAATTTTTCCATTTCCGCCCAAAAATTTTGAACTAAATTGTTCTAATCCGCCTTTTTTGCAATGTAGGATATACAAAGTGCTCATTTGTTGAGAACGTGAGCACGAATATGTGGATCTTGCCACATTAATTCATCCACCTACAATACAGGCATTAAAAGCATGCAGACTATTTAAATTCTGGGCCATACCTGGCATGAGGGCATAGGTATACTTCCTACAATGGCTAGTAGACCGGTGGAGCACACAGGACTAGCGTTTCATGATTGGTGGTCACCGGCTCGAAATCGAGCTAGAGGAAATTTATTTCTAGACTAGTTTGCCCAAGAGAGGCAAACGGTTATCTCTATTTGAGACTAGCCAGGTGGCCAGTCTGTCGTTAGTCTCCGACTAGAGTTTTGCAATGACCAAACAAAGGACAAACGGATAGATATTAAAACTATATCCCATCCTGAACTTAAATTGATTGCATTTACTATCACCAGACGATGCAAGATTGCAACATTGCATGTAGCTACCAGATCCCAAATGCAAATGGCAGTAGATTGTTACCGAGGCACCATCTTCAACTGGTACGAGGCTGTGTTAGCGAATATAAAAGGCCAACTGACTAGAGAAAAGAACGAACAATTAAAAAACTTTGGATTTAGTTTCTTGATTGTGAGCTTTGGCCTAGAGAGGGTCCCTATGTTGGCCCCACGGCAGCTTTCTGTTGAGGCTGGACTTCCCCGAGAGCCTAGGATTATGCGCTGAGTTGCAGTGATGGCCCGTCATCCTCAGGAGGGTTCAGAGGTTGTCTGATTTCCACGTGAGTATTTCTGTTGGTTGAGGAACCAAATTTTCATGATTCAGGATTTTTTATATGCTGGGATGGATTATCGTGGTGATCTAGACATGGCTTTTCCACCAGGAGAGCAATGGGATGATTCAGGTAAAATCATTTTCAACACTTTCTAAATTTTAAACTAATTTTTTTTGTTTTTTAAATCTTCCAAAACTGATAGTAAAAAGTTTAAATGCAGATGTGGGTCCACGATGACTAGCCACTCTCCAGCCCTATAGGAGAAGACACGCAGCTGCAACAGCATCGGCCCCACATGACCAATCCACAGAGACCCTGACCGAACTGCAGAATCATCTAGAGCGTTTGACAACAGATATTCTAGAGACTAGTATAGATGATATTCCACTTAGGTTACAACACTATGTGATTGGGGTCCCAGGACCTTTTAGGAGGTTCCTTTGTAGGGTGGCCCAAGCAGTGGTTTCTTATCGTGATCATCATCAGGGATACCAACGATTCGTTGGATCATAGTGACTAGAACTTTATTGATTGCTTCAACCAGACCATTAGCTTGTGGGTAATATGGAGTAGAACTATCGTGACACAGGCCAAGTTGATCTGTTAGTTCAGTCATCATGATGTTTCGAAAATGACTTCCATGATCAGTAATAATAGCTTGAGGAACACTGAATCTAGCAATTATATGATTGAAAACGAAAATTGCAACAGTTTTGTCGTCTGCCGAAAAGTAGGCATCGTCTCGGCCCACTTAGTAAAATAATCTACCGCAAGGATGATATATGCATGCCCCCAGGCTGAGTGAGAATTACATGTAATAAAGTCGATACCCCACTTTGCGAGAGGACTGACGACAATAATAGGGTGGAGAGGAGTAGGTGGAGCACGCATCTTACAATAAAAAATTTGACAATTGTGTCATTTCTAGACTGCATAGATACAATATTTAAATAAGGACGGCCAGAAATAACCACTGCGCAATGTCTTTTGGGCTATGGCATACCTAGACATATGACCGCCACATGCTCTAGAGTGACAGTCATTTAGAACCTTTTCACCTTCTTCATGATTTAGACAACATTGGAAAACAGAATTCGCCCCACAACGATAGAGTGTATCTCCAATAATATTGTATTGTTGGGATTGGAAACGTATTTTCCTTCACTGAGATTGTGAGATTTCAGGCCGAAAAGATTGGGTTTGGAGATAAAAAATTATATCTCCATACCATGGATCAAGAGTACTGATAAGAAACAAGGATTCATCCGCAATGGGTTCTTCCACCATAGTTTCAGTATCAGTACGCGGGAAATCACACATCAATTCTGCAAAAACCAAAGATTTCTTTGCCTTGGATTTTTCAAATTCCAAGTCAAATTCCTACAGGATAACTATCCATTTGGAATAATTCCCCCTAACAATTTTTTGGTCAAAATATATGTCATAGGGTTACAGTCAAAAATTACCGTGGTTTTGCGTAATAAGATGTAGTGATGAAATCTTTGGACAGCTTGAACAGCTGCCAGTGCCAATTTCTCCACATGCGAATATTTAAGCTTAGTCAGATTCAGAGTTCAGCTAAGATAGTAAATCACATGTTCATTGTTGAATTCATATTCTTGAACTAAAACCATCCCAATGGTGGAATGAGAAGCGGTGAGGTACAAAAAGTAATCCTAGTTGTAGTTGGGAGGATGCAATAACGGTGCATGGGTCAATGCGTGTTTAAGTGCATCAAAAGATTTGTCAGCTATCTCATTCCAAAAGAATAGAGTATTCTGTTTCAACAACCTAGTAAAACCTTTCGTTATCTTGGTGTAGTTAGGAATGAAACGACGTAAAAAGTTTGCTTTCCCTTGCAAACTTTGGAGTTGGCGAAGAGTCGAAGGAGGAGGTAATTTGACAATAGCTTCAACCTTCGAGGGATCGACACGAATGTTGGCTTTCGAAACAACAAATCCCAGTAAACGACCTATTTCTATACAAAAACACATTTGTGTGGATTTAGCCTAATTCGATAATGCCTACATCTCATAAAGATTGCTCGTAGATGAGTGAGATGATCGGCTCTACGTAATGAATGACCAGCTAAATCATCGAGATAAGGCTGCACAATGTGATTGATGTCATGAAATGTGTAAGACATAGCCCTTTTAAAAGTTGCTTCGGTGTTCTTGAATCCAAACGGTAATTTGCAATAAGCAAATGTCCCCCATGGACAATTGAAAGCCGTTTTAGGTTGATCAGCAAGGAGTATGTTGATTTGATTGTAACCGGAAAAACCATCCGTAAAGGAGAACATTTCACTACCGGCACAATCATCAATAATTTGATCAATATAGGGGGTTGGATAATTGTCTTTAGGACAAGTTCGATTAATATCCCTATAATCGATACATATTCTTATTGTTCCTTACTTTTTTTTAACAGGAACAATATTTGATACCCAATCCATTAAAGGAATTGGATAAATGAAACCTGCTCGGAGTAATTTCTCAACTTCAGCTTTAATAGCAGCAAATTTTCTTGGATTTATCTGACGCAAACATTGCCGGATAGGTTTAGCATCCAGGTAAGTTTTAATTTCATGGACAACAATTGATGGATCGATTCCTGGCATTTCATCATATGACCAGGCAAACACGTCACGAAATTCTTGAAATAGGGCTTTATAAGTTTGGATTTCATCGTCTGTACAGGAAGCACCTATATAAATGTTTTCAATAATTCCGGGTTTCACTGAAATGTCAATGGAACCGTTCAAGAAATATTTCCCAAATTCAACTCAGAATTAGGATGTTGCAATGGATTCTATGGTTCTTTGACATAGTCAGCGGTAAAAATAGATGAGAAATCATTTTCAAAATGATCAAGCTCAAGTAAAAACAAAGATTGATGATGAAGATCTTCCCATGGTAAATCATCAATAGACATAAGTTTACGAATCTACTCGTCAGTATGAACAGGGTCAGAAAATGTTGTTGAAGCTGAGGTTGATACTAAAAGTGACTCCCCATGGACCACATTCATTGGATTAGATTTGGTTGAAGAAGAGTAGGAAAATGACTGTACAACCTGATATGCAATTTCAAAGGGACTCAAAGGCATCGCGTCACTAAATGGGTCCACCTCAAAATCGGAAGGTACAACCCAAGAATCATCAAAAGGAATAGTGTTTGATGAAATCATATGAATAGTTGCAAAATAAGGTGATACGTTAGGGGGAGGAAAAGAAAAAGTTCCTAGTAAACCAAAATATTTAATCAAACCTACCCCAACATCCTTGTAAGGGATAGTTGTTTTACCAACATGTTGAATACTATCAGAAGAGGCTGGGTCGGATGAAAAATAAGTTAACTGGTCTACTTTAACGATCTTTCCATTATGAGGAAACTTGATAAGCCAAAAGACTTATGAAACAATAGCAGTCATAGCGTAAGACCAACTGCGACCCAAGAGAAGGTTGTAATCTAGAGGGGCATCAACCACTTCCACATCTAGATTTACAGTTTTGCCTTCAACCCCTATAGGTAAATCCTACAAAATGCTAAAAGGATGAAACACTCGACCATCAAAAGCCTTTAGAATCATCAGGGATTGATTGAGTGTAGGAGAACCAAGTGATCTCCAACACTGAATCGACATAATACACGTAGAGGCTCCCTCATCAATCACAGTCTGAAAGCAAGGTCTGTTTTTGACTAACACTGGAATCTGGAAAGCCATTTGATGAGGTAGGTGAGGTGTCCTATTCTCTAAATTGAAGATTATAAGGTTCGAATCCTAAATATCAACAGCTCCTATAACAGACAATAGTAATTTACGTTGTGCTGGGCATGATTGCAACACCTCCAAAGTCGACATTGCTGAAGGGGAAATAGCTAAATCTTCAACAATGTTATAGTTCTGAGCAGCTCTCACATGTGGATTGAAAGCTGACTTCCGAAGTATACCTTTAGTAGGTGGTTTGATTACTAAGTCTAGGTTAGGTTTCTCGATCTGTAGCGGATCAGAACCAGAAGGAGTTGAAGTTGATGGGTTTGAATTAGAAGATCCTGCTTCCTTACCACCAACAAGATTTTTAATACCATAATATTGCAATCGCATCACAATCCTAACATGGGATATCATCATAATGGGTTCTTCTAAGGCATTTGAGGAAGAACCTATCATCTTACTATCTTGACTAGGAAAAGGATCCTTCAAGACAACAAGCATTTGAGAACCTTTGACGATTTTCGAAACCTCAGCGCAATCTAGACAGTCTCTTATAAAATGCTCTTCATCACAAATGAGACAAGGATATTGAGGTTTACGTTTCTCGTCAATAGATTCATTTTTATCTGATTTCTCTTTTGAGTTTTGTTCATTTTTCTTCTTCCCCTTATTTTTACCATCGGATTTTGATTTGGCCATAGAAGATTCTACGACATGGATATCGGCAGGAATTTTAGCGGAAGAGTCTCCTATCAGGGAATCTAGTAAAGTTATAATAGGAGAAGAATTCTTTGTAGATTTCTTCTTGCTTTTGATACTAACTGAACCAATCATACCATTAGCAGCATGAGACCCTAAAGGAGCTGCAGTTATTTGATTTTGTTTCAGAAGATCAAGGATTTTTTCGTGTAAAGTACCCAACTTCGTATAAAGGAGGTCAAGGTACTGAGCCTAAGAAATTATTTGCTCTTCAGTAACAACTCCTGCCTTAGCTACATCCTTAGTTATTTTAGGTAATAATGATTTAACAAACCATTCTGCCAAAATTTGATCCAGAATAAAAACTTTCACTAAACGTCATCGACATCGCCATTCATAAATATGATCTGAAATATATGTGGACATTGATTGTTTTAATGAAGTTAATAATTCCGTGCCATTGTCATATCTAATAGGAAACTGAAAATGAGTTAAGAAAGAAGTGGCTAGCTGACTAAAATTATAAAAAGAGCCTTGTGGTAACTCAATGTACCATTTGGCAGCAAGACCAATCAGAGTGCATTGAAAAAGACGTAATTGAATTGAATCATCGATAATGGAATTATATGCACACCAGAGGTGATAAGTGATCACATGGTTTGACGGGTCCTCTCCTAACTTACCCTCAAACTTTAGGATATCACTGGGAAACTTATTAGGCATTGGCAGCCAATACGAAAGATAGTAAATTGGATTGTTCATAAGACACGACAAATCAGGTAAATCCAAAGTTGCAATAAAAGGTAATGATGGTTAGGGTCTTGAAAACCTTGGGTCACAAGACCAGCCCCAGGAGGAGGATATACAGGATAACCTAGAATTGGATTTGCATTAGGAATATTATATCCTCCCGGAAAACCAGGATTAACCAGACCAAACTGGGGTTGTTGAGGTTGCTGATAAGTATATCCAGGGTATGATTGATACTGATAAACTGGGTTTTGCACAGCAGGACCGAATTGGTACTATCTCTGGTATGGTTGATAAGTAAATTGTGGTTGACTTGTGACAACCATACTTGGACCAGGTTGTCCTACAGGCATCTGAACCGAAGTCTGAACTGAGGGTCCTGACTGTGGTAAAGAGGTTTGAGGAGTTGATATAGGAACAGTAGAAACTAAAGCTGCCGATACTCAAAAAGTAGGTGGGGTAGATTGAACAGAAGCTACAGTAGTTGCCACAGTAGTTTGAGGCAAACTAGGCCCAGACTGATGAACTACACCAGGTGCAAAATTTTGAACAATAGGCTGGACAGGTTTCTGGGTTGGACCAGAAACCAAAGGTTGTCTAGGTTGACTTGATAACTGCACATTGGGTTGAAAAATCTATTGAGTTTGAGATGGATCCCACACCATGTTCATTCTAGGGTATGGACCCATAAAAGGTTGAGCATATTGAGGACCATAACGAGGTTGAGTGTAAGGCTGATAATTGAGAGGTACATTTGCAGCTCCTTGTACAAATGGTTGACCAGAAGGCGGTTGGAAACCTTGAGTTGGGTACTGACCTTGAGGTTGATAACCTTGAGGCATGTACTGAAATTGGGGTTGACCTTGAGGTATATATTGATACTGGGGTTGACCTTGAGGTATGTACTCATTCTGGGGTTGACCTTGAAGTATGTACTGTCCCAAAGGTATGTACTGTCCTTGAGGTTGCCCCCCAGGTGGCATCTGACTACCTTGAGGTTGCCCCCTAGGTAGTAATTGAGTACCTTGAGGTTGCCCCCCAGGCAGTAACTGACTACCTTGAGGTTGCCCTCTAGGTGGTAACTGACTACCTTGAGGTTTCCCTCCAGGCGGTAACTGACTACCTTGAGGTTGCTGATTTGGAATAGCACCAGACATCATAAGAATTTCTTCTATGCTCAATGGTGGAGTTCCGTTATTACCAGTTGATATCTCATGTTCAATTGGTTGAGGAGATGCTCCAAAAAAAATACCAGTGAGTGACCGATACCCAGAAGGAACAGAAAGGCCGCCATATAAAAATGTTTACGGTGTTTGGGAAATCATGGATGACCGTTTTGACATATTCAAAGGAGGATAATAACCTCTGGGCATAGGATGGAAAGGAATTCGAGGTGGTGAAAAAATAAGACCCGGATTTTGTAAAAGGTTTGTCAATGATACGTACCAAGTGTCACTTCTAAAAGGACTGTAGAAGATTGATTCACGCTCCCTAAGTTCTAAAGTTGGTTGATTTTCAGTGAGAGTTGTATCTTCGTCCAGACTAACAAGTTCTTCAATAGAAATGAGTCCAGAAGGAAGATTTTGGGTAATGATACTTCCTACCTTGGGTGAACCAGGACCACTAGAAGTTGGAGAAGCAAATCCTGAAGATGGAGTAGCAGCAAGTTCGGTTTTAGGCTCAAAAATTTCAGGTTCTTCAATTAATTCACTAGTAGAAGAAATACTACCAGTAACTTCGGAAAATGAAATTGGTTCAGAAATATACTCTGTTACTTGAACTGGATAATCAGGACGAACAATTAAAGATGATTCTCTGGCTTTCAGTGACCCAACTCTACTGTCACTAGGTGATACAAGAGCTTGTATCCCTTCAAGCTAGCTTGGTGTATATTCGGGAGGTTGCCCCCGAAGTCTACGGGATTGTCTAAGTAATTCAACCACAATTAAATATTTAATTACTTCACACACAAACAAAGAAAGTCTCAATAAAACCACCTAGAGTCTCTAAAGAACCAAACAATTGAATCACATGCCTAAAAAATTCTAAGAGTTCAAACCACACACAAACAATAACTTTCCGTATCAAAAACACTAGTTGGTGATGAAATCCAACGTCGTAGAATTCAATACAGAAATGGCGGTTGGAACAGTTACCCCGACAATCTGCTTAATGAAACAAACTGGCACAAGTTTCTTCACAAAATTGTCTCGAGTGAAGAGAACCCTCCAGAGAGTCCAAGTGAGTCTAGTCGATGTCTGCTCCAGGTATAGTCAGACCCTTCCTTCACCGTCACCTTACGAAAGAATCTTAAGATTATGGTCACTAAGGTTACCAACAATAGTAAATACAACTAGGGGAACAATCTATGATCTGATCTACGCGCAAGGGTAGAGTAACAAAGCTCAATCCCCTTGAAGGCTCCTCGACATGATCAATCCGAGGTTTACCAAGAAGTGACCCCAGGCTCCTCGACAATGGTTAATCCGTGGTTTACCATTTTTAATATGCGCAAATCTTCTATCTTTCCCAATGAGACAGACTTGATTGTCTCAAAGGTTCGGACATGATCTCGTGATTGACTCCTTTAAGAGGAGCTTCCTAGATTATATCAATTACAATTGGATTTACTTCCTACCGCAAGATATAGCTACTTGTTTGTTTTAACTATCATGGAGAGTTAATTACTCCCTACTCTAAGATACTAGCCTAAGCTAGATTGATAATAAGAGCCCTAGAAATAAAAATATTTCTATATCAATTTTAGTTAAGCGTTACTTTTATGGTTCACTTCTTAAGTAAATAGGTATGGAGATGAAACTTTTATGGTGTGAAGACTCGACTCCAAAAACACTAAAAATGCACCTAAAATGATAAACAATTTGTTTTTCCTTCAATGAATTTCTAGCTAAAAGAAAGAGTTGAAAATGCAATTCTTTGAAAAACAAAACTTTACTTCAACATGTAAATGAAAAGAAAATATTTTTGTCTTTTTGAATAAACTCAAAACGAGATTACTAATTATGCTCACAAAAAATCCCTTTTCTTTTTCAACACTCAAAACTACAGAAAACAATTCTTTCAAAAGAGATTCTACGATTTCTAGAAAAACACTCAAAACTATGAAAAACTAATCTTGAGATCTAAGAACTTCTAAAAACCTAATCGAAATAAAAGCTTCAAATATTTTCGAGGACATTTTACTTAGTTTTTTAGTAAACTAAGGATTAATTCATTTCGAATAACAAATGAATCAAAAAACACCCAACTATGTTTTCTTCTATAAAAATGAAATTCACAACTTATGACCAAGTTCTTTCAAAGATTTGCAAAGAGAAACGAAATCTGTTTCTCACTAAGGGTAGATTTCACAAACCAGCCAGACTCATCAAGAAGGCAAAAAGACACTAGGGTGATCTAAGGTTTCTTAGGCTTCTAATATTTGAGTCACTACAGAGATCGAGTGAAAACCACTCCAGGCATGCAAAACTTCTAGAAAATCATCTAAAACAGAAACACCAGTGGAACTTACTCACAAGGGACTTTTGATAGGATACATGCAGATCTAGGCAGAGACTAAAAGTCATAAATAAAACCTAAACAAAATTTTGATAGGGTCCGCAGGCTTCCAGTATAACTAGATGCGGTACCACTCTGTGCACTAAAGGAACAGTGCAGAGATGTCCGCACTGTATTCTAAACAGAACGTGCGGTCCTCTTGAAAATTTCAAAAAAAAAAATCCAGAACCTAAAAACTACCCAATCCCACACACATCAAGCAAAAACCAAAAACAAAAACAAGTTCTCGAGTCAAAGACAAAGGAAAATAAAAAAACCAAATTCAAGTCCCCAGTGGAGTCGCCAATTTGTTGGCTAGATAAATCGATCTTGTGGACAAGGAAAATCTCCCTAATATCAACAGATATCTAGCAACAAGCAAGACAAGAAAATCTACCTTTCTCTAAACATATTATGATTCATTAATAAAAACTAAAGAGGTGTTTAGACCCTACCTTAAGTCCAACGCTAGTTTGTGGCAGCCATGCTTCAACCATCCAAAAGAGTTTCCTTTAGAGAACCTGAAATCACAAACAAGCACACTTCAAATTACACCTGCATAGCTAATATAATAAATCATGTTCATCATGGTGATCAAGGAATCCATGAAATAAACCATAAAACATAGCTTATTGAGAAAAATAAACTTGATTGTATTAACTTTGAAATAGAAGAACTTTACAACCTTTGGTACCTTGATGTTGTAGAAGCTCTTCCCAGGGTCCAAACAAGAATCTCCTCTACTTTGACAAGCCTCACTCTCTTCCAAATGAGATCAAAAAGGTATGTAATCTCTCCTCTCAAAAGCTCAATTAGGAAGACTAAGTTCCAGCAACATTTCACCTCAAAAATATTCAGCTTTCAACCTCCTTAGCAACCAGCCCAATGCTTCATTTTATAGTGCAAAGGAAGGAGGTTACAGGTCCACCTATGAAGGGATAAATTCCTCCTTCAAAGGGATAAGCTCCTCACATCAAGGGGTTAGATCCTTAAGGTATGGGATGCATGAACCTTTAAGGAGCGAACTTGTCACCTCAATATTCCCTCTAGAAGCTTCCAGAAATGACTCAAAGTGAGTTTTTAAGAATGTAATTGCGCCTTTTTAACTTTTACAGGGGTCTGCACCCATAACACAGAGATAAAACGGTCAGGTGAGCAGAGAACATGACCATTAGGTGCGCGACTACAGGTAATGGTAAGAGAAAGTGTGAAACCAGAGTTTAGAGATTTTTAAGGACTTTCTCTTATTTTCAAGGCTTGATATGAAGAACTGAGGTTTAAGACTTGCAAAGGAGGAATGTATGAGTGGTGATAGACTCACACAGATTGCAGAATGTCAAGGTGGCAATTTTTGTGCAACAGATAGGAAGGTCATACTCAGTTGAGTTATAGAGTCATGTTCTTCATTTGCAAATATTTCTAAAGATTCACTATGTGCTTAGGGGGAGCATGGACAATATAGTGCAAATCAGATCCAAAGAGGGAGGTTTGGTCCACCCTTTTCCCTTGATGTCAAAAGGGGGGAGTATCTTGGTGTTTGAATAACAAAACAAGAATACGGTAACTATATGACTCCACAAGTCAGTTTAGAGGCAACAAAGTGAAGAAACATAATAACAAAATGATGGGACAAAGGTTTACAGATCATAATCAGAAGTTTGATATAGGTGAATATTTGAAGATCTATGCATGGGTTCATCAATTCCAAGTTTCATATACACACAAGTTTAAAGAAGAAAAGGTAGGTACAAATCTCGCACCATGGTATTCTAAATGCCAAGGGTACTTACCATGGTATTGCCCTGTGGTATTAAGCCCAAAAACGATTTTTTTTATCCCATCTAAGAAAACCATAGGCTGGAGTATGGTTTTGACCTATGGTATTGAAAAAGGCTAAACTATATAAGGAGGTGTGCATGTGAAAGGGTTTTTGATGAATACTTCAATCTAAAGTATATTTTCATTGTAAGGGACATAGCTGACACATAGATCTGAAATAATTATGCACCGATGAATACAATGATGGATCACGATCATGAGACCTGAAATGAATTCCCATTATATGATTTGTTCATGGACTGGATATATCTAAGTACTGATGCATGTTCTTATCTCTGAATAGTATGATATCGGTCTTTTTGAAGTTCTGAAGAGCTACACAATTTTAGGTCAAAATTTGCATATATGTATGCAGATTGGTCTCGGTGAAGTCGCGTATACAGCCAGGTTTGTTCATTCAAAGTCACATACATAAATGTATGGTTTATGACAAATTTTCATATCTATACGCAGGTTAGTGTCAGTGAAGTCATTTATACATGTATGTTTGTTTATTCAGAGTCACGTATATAAAGGAAGAGTTTCTGTTCATAAATGACTGATCAACCTGATCAATGCTTTTGTATCTCTTTTGTCTGTCAAAGATGTCCTCATGTTGATTTGAGTTGAGTGACAATGTTTGAAGTAGAATGGATTGATTGATGAAGTTGAATTTGGTTACATGTTTATTGGTTGAAAATATTATTGATGCTACTAACATTATGAGGGTTCTGTAAGCTAACAAATTATTTCTGAATAACTCTGGCCAACTTTGTATTTGATTCAGAATTACAATTTTAGTATATTGAGATCTGTACGTAGGTTTCTCTACAGAAAATCACATATACACGTGGGTTGCCTTAAGTTAAGTAAATATACATATTTTTATATGAATGATCAGGGTTACAATTTATTCTTTGTATTTATGCAGTATTCTGAGTTCAGTTCTATGTTTTGGTTACAATGATCTCACTGCTTTGTTTGAATTAAGTTGGTTTTTTATTTAGTTGATCTACAACTTGTGATGTATTAAAGCAGGTGGATCTAGTGTGAAAATTTATGAAACATGGTCCATGGATGTTGTCGAGGGTTGGAGCATTCAATGAGGAAGTTGAAGCTTCCTGCCAGTAGTAGATATAACCAGATCAGGGGGTTGGAGCTCCCTTCTAGTAGGAGCTGGAGAATGAGTGAAGGATGTAGCCTTTAGTAGGTGGGTGCCTACATACTATCATGAGTCTGCACCAGTACAAGAATGTAAGAAGTTCTTGATATTAATAAGTTTGAAGACTGAGATGATAGCAGCGATGGTTTTCTCCCACTTTGGCTTTCCACCTTAAATCTTGGTGTTCATGTGTGTTGCTTATGTTTGATACTGTATTATTTTCCTACTACACATGCTTACTGCTTATCAAATGCCTGATAAATCTCTTATATTCTGATTTAAGTTTAACAAATAAATAATTAGTTGTGTTACAAGTTTACTAAGCATACACTAGTTTCTTTTACAATAGTCATGTACATATGCTAGTTGGGTTCAGTACGGTCACATATAGATTTCAGAAAAGGAAATTTTTTTTGTGAGATTTTAAAATATTGATTCAACCCCCCCCCCCCCCCCTTAGTATTTTTTCCAACATTTACAAGGTAAAGCAAGCAATAGATGGGAGTGCAAAGAAACATAAGGCTATATTTGTGGCTAGAGGGTTCTCTCTGGTGGAGGGAATTGATTATTATGAGACCTTTGCTCCAATAGCAAGGTACTCTTCAATCATATATATTTTAACACTGTTAGTTGTTACACAACATTTTTTCATATCTCCTGTTCACTTTTTGTGCCATATCCCGAAGTGCCAAAACATTGAATATTGTGCAACATATCCATCATGATACACAACCCAAAACCTCCTTGAAGAATCTAAGGAAAACTACCTTGAATTCATTCAGGAGAAGGTTGCCTAAAAACCTAATTTTTGGCATCAATGCATTTTGCTCCACTGTGGAAAGTTTCTTAGTTATACACTCATGCTATGAGTGCAGGTTTTCATAGGAAAACCCATGCTGAACCACTTTTGGCAGGTTTTTCAACACTAGAGGAAAAGCTTCGCTCACTAAAACCTTGAGGAACAACGAGATGGATATTGGTTGTTGTTGATATGGTCAATCTCTCTCATTTCGACCTCTTGATCTTATCATCATGGGATTTCCCCTTGATATGTGGACCTTCCTCCCTCCTTTGTGGATCCCTAACTCCCTCTCCCTTCCTATAAATTCACTCCCTTCCATCCCCAAAGGGTTGGTCATTGATTGTTTCATCCCTATGCTCAAATTATGCTTACATGCTACCCATTTGAGCTTGGAGAAGGAGTGCTTGAAGAGTCTTTTCTTGGACTTGGAAATCTGCCAAAAGGAGGGCTCCAACATCAAGGCATAGGTTGAATGCTTCCATTTTTAGTTTCTTAATATATACATTTGATGTTCAGTTTCCATAATTGTGTAAACTATTGTTCTATTAGCTTAATGTTCCTTGATCTGTTAAGTAGTTTATGTTTGATGTATGTTATATATGCCCTCGTATCTTGTATAGTAATATGATCTTCCTTCTAGGTATTTGGATGTGAAGAACAACTAAGGAGTGATGGCTAGAGCAAAAGATTCAAAGCCATCCCTAAGGATCGAGAAATTAGGATCAGAACGAGGTAGGTTTCTCCTTCTTCCTACACTTGTCGAACATAAGCTAGGCAAGTGTGTGTTAGATTGTTTGGCTTTTTGCTAGAACCACTCATTGGACTAGAGAGATTGCCTTTGTCCGAAGAGGGAATTTTCCTTCACAACAAAATGGCAACTCCATTGGGGAAGCTGTAGCGTGTTCATCCTCCTTTCTCAACTGATCTCTTGATTAGTTTGACCTACCATCATGTTCTAAGTTAGTTTGGGTTGATATAGGTATGCACAATCACTGGTTTCTATCTTAGAGTACTCAGTTTGGAAGTGTTTGTGAAATTCTTTTTATTTTTTTCCTTATTCCTTGCCCAACATGTTTTTTGATATGACAGTTTCACTCCCAGCGCGTGTTTTATTAAAAAAGTTGTGTTGATCCCTAGTTTAGTGCCATTTTTTCTATAACAACAGTGTTGATCCCTGATATTGGCAAAAATATAGGGTTTCTCTATCAAACCCCAGTGCATCTGAGCCCCTAAGATCCTATTTTGTCCTGCATGACTGGATTTTGTTGGTGTTTTGATTGGTTACCTCATTTTCTTAGAAAATTTTTACTCCTTTGAAATTTCAAGTGTTTGAGTGCAATTGGATTGATTTTAAGGTTTATAGGTCGATTGGTTGTCACTTGCCACTTGTGAGTGTCTTTGCGTCTTTGGTTTGATGAACGATTAGGTCTCTTCATCTAGTGAAATCACTTGAAACATTGATTTACAATGATTTCGGTTTGTCTTGTGCAAAGTTGTTTTTCATGTGTATTAGGTCATCTTGCATTTGAAATTCATCTTTTTCATTTATCAAACATAGATTACATTATTTGGTTCACAAACTAAAATGAGTATATTTTCTTATATATTTGAAAGCGGAAGTGAAATACATTTTCATGAAGTGCTTTTGGATTTGGTGTTACTTTGATCAATGCCTTGTTTGCATTAGGATTATTTTGAATAAAAATCTTCGTTTTTTCTTTAGTTGAAGCTTGGTTACATGTGAGCATTTGAAAATCAAAGTGAACGTCATATAAGTAAAGTGCATCTTAGTGAAGTGAAGGTCATTTTTTCTTTCAATAGATTGCATATTCATTAGTGAAAGTGAAATTTAGTTTTGCTCTTGCATTTTGCATTTAGAAAAGTTAGTGGATGCATATTGTTTGATGCATTCTCTCATTTGGTTCATTAATTGCTTGAACTCCCTTCCCTCATTAGTATAGAACCCATTGAAATGAAAGGTTTCCTTTTTCTCATATGGTTGCATTCTAGGATTCAGGTGACATCGTTTCAACTCGAAATTGAAACCTAATTTAAGAAAAAAATTAAAGCTTACTGAATTAACCTAAGGAGCATTTGGAACTTAACACAAACATTTAGCGGTTTAGGCTAGAGATGTGTTCCAACATCTATAAACCTAGAAGTTGTCGTTAACTGCCTAGATTGTATCCCGAGGGTGAAATCGCATTGTAGTACAAAAGTATATTGGAGATTCTCTAGTACTCTAAGATATATCAGAGGCAGTCTAGTATGGTAACTATATCAAATGATGTCATCGAATGGTTATGAAATAAACATCACTAACACAGACTTGTACTCCCTGTACGATCGAGTATATATTGGGAGACCCCAATAGGTTGTTATCCTTTAGCCACAGGTAACTGAGTCAGCTGCCTTGTAAACATGATACACCGAACACAAAATTCAGGGAGATTGGTTGTCATACGTTAAGCCTTTGGTTTCAGCTAAGCTGTATATTGGGGTTCACAAATACTTGATAAACCCTCTTGCCTAGCATATCCCTATTCTATTTCTTTTTTTTAATTTCTAAATTCAATTAATTAACTGCAGAACAACTTCTTGTGGAAATACTCATTAGTAGATCTTAGGTTGATACTAATTGAAATAGTTCCTGAGTCTACCAACCAAGGAAACCCCTCTTATTGGAATCCTAGTCCTTTTCCTTCTTTTGGAAATGTTGGTACTCCCTATATGGCAACGTTGTCGCTTCCTAGGTTATCCATTGGTCTACTAGTTTGGTTATTCTTGACTCCTCTCATTTTGGATGTCTGACCAAGTTCTCCTCCACCTGTACAACATCAACCTCATGTTGATCCTAAAGTTAAACCCTCACCTTCTTCACCTGTTTATTCACCACATTCTTCCTCTTCACCTAGTGAAAGTCTGGATTCTAGTAACCAGGAAGCTAGGACGACGAAGAAGAAGAAAAATAACCAAGGGGAAAACTAAATAATTATTGCTGCTGATGCGAGTGATGTAGAAAAATCTTCCAATCAACCCTCCAAAGTGAAATTCCCTTGCATGCTAATTAAAGGTGACCACCATCTTAGGAATTGTCCTGGTATTCCCAAGGTCTTAGAAGTGTGGTCCACAAGTTCACATCGACATTTGTCATCAGTCTCTAGAGATCATGCTGGTGACAAACCCTAAACTAGTAATAGTAGAGCTCATGAGAAAAAGGGAAAATTCAAATTTCCCTGTACGTTGCATGAAGATAATTATCCCATTCACCTTTGTCCTCTTATGAATGAAGCTTCCAAAGAGTTGGAAAACCTTACTACTTCCCAACCTCATCTTCTGGCTAGTTAACCCCACTCTCTCTGAAGCCATCTTTGGTCAACCTCACTCTCTCTAAAAGTGAGTCTCGTGAGTCCATTCTTGACCAACCATTGGTTAAGAAAATGGTAGAATTGCCTCCACCTTGACTTAACCATACCTCTCAAGTAGAGAGTGAACCTCGTACTACTCAGGTTCTTCTGGTTTCTTCAGTTTTGAATGAACTAGAGGGAAATCCTCTCATTCTTGAGGTGCATGAGAGAAGTTCTCTTGTTCCCATAGCACAAGAGGGAAACTCTCACATTCCTACGACACCACCTCCAAGTAGTTTAGCCACTTATTTTGATTGGAGTAGACTAGTAGGATATTGTCTTCTATCTTATGTGCCTTTCCAAATTATAGTACAGTCTTACAATATGGTTGTACCTAGCATAGTCATAGATGAGGATGCATTTGTTAACATTCTGTCCTCAACTAATTTCCAAGATTTAGGTTCTCCTCATCTTGTTCCTATCACCCAAAATCTGTTTGCTTTTAAGGGAGGAACCAGTCAACTGTTAGGGATCCTTCCTAAGTTACCTATTACTTTGGGAGGAAAATTTTTCTATATAGACCTAATGGTTGTCCAAGGCCCTTTAGGTTGTAATCTACTCCTTGGTTGTGGCTATATTTATGTCATGGGAGCTCTTGTCTCTTCTCTCTTTCATGTGATGTGTTTCCTGCATGAAGAAAGAATTTTGATCATTGATCAGCTTACATTCTTTTGTCCTCAAACAACCCCTAATCAACTGTCATCCCTAAATGGTTCTTATATGCAAGTGGTATCACCCTTGCCATAGGTTAATTACGTGGCCACCTATTCCATGCCCACATCTACTGATGATCTAGTAGGTGAAGTAATACACCATGTACTGGGGGAATTGGAGCCCTATTTTTCATTTGGATCCCTGGACATGTATCCCTTCTAGAGTGGCGTTCTCCCATCTGATGAGAATCTCTTGGAAGCCATGGCCTCTTTTGGTCTGTGATCAAGGGTTTGGAGAAGAGTTCCTTGTCTTATGTCAAGCTCATTAAAAAATGAAACAAGGTCCATGAGGATAGTTATTTTACTATGTCAACCTCATTAAAAAATGAAATAAATTCACATGAGCAGAGTTCCTTTCCTGTGTCAAGCTCGATAAAAAATGGAGCTAGGTGTCATGAGCATTGTTCTTTTCTTATGTCAAGCTCATTAAAAAATGAAACAAATCCCCTTCCAATTCAAGTCTTTAATTAGATCTTGTAAAGTCCCAATTGAGTCTTTCACTTGATATCATAAGTAAACCTTCATTCCATCCACGTGTTAGTAACCAGTAGTCTACTTTGGTGAATGAAATGTGCCTTGGTGGCATGCAAATTGTTGAAAATAGCAACAAGAAATGCTAAAAATAGAATTGCTAAAAGTAGCACTGCTATAAATAGCAGTTCAGCCAGTGTTGATCTTAGAAACAATGTATGGAAAAATGGAAGTGATAAAAATAGCATTCTATAAATATCATTTTGGGATACCTTTCTATTTTACTCAGTCCCTATACTAGAATAGTGAAGTAAAATTCGAATTTGATCTTAGCATTAGTTTGTAAAATAATTAATTAATTCATCTTAAGTTAATTAGTTAAGGAAAATCAAACTTGAAGTCTATGTGGGGACATGCAATAGTTTCTCCATTAATTGAGTAATTTATCCATCAGTTAAAGAGATAAGAGTGAGTTGTAATATTGAGTTGTAATTAGTTGACTTAGTTAACTAAGTCAAGTCCAGTTAGATTAATTCAAACAATTTGTTGAATTAATGTAAGTCCAGTTAGTTAATTCTTGCATGCATGTAACTACTGCACTTCAGATAATTGAGTATTCTCTCATAAATAACTCATGCATGTCAGTTCAGACAGAGACCCAGTTGAGATCAAATGGAGGGTCAATGTACTATAAGTTGCTAGAATACTCCATTGTGAATATTCCTTTCATGCAGAAGGAATTATTTTCTTGAGGATTCTACAGTTAGATGAGAGGTTTTAGTGAGTGTGATGAGGCAAATTCACACATGTGACATCATTGGACCCCAAGAAAAATTGTGCAAGGAAATAGGAGGCTTGGAGGGCTTGAGGAGGACATATACTATGTCTATTCAGTCCATGAGCTGTATTGTTTGACTACAGAGAGAGCAGGATAGCTTGAGAGTTGATTCCTTTTGTAACTTGAACAAGATTTCCACTTGCATGATAATATAGAATTGGGGTTTTAGGTTGAGGCTTTCCCCATGATATCTCTTCTATGTTATGTGTGATTGATTTCTCATTCTTAGTTATATGTGTTCTCTTGATCTTTCTCGATTCGATTAAGCTTCCGCGAAGTGTTGTAGAAGTAGATCTTGTATTTTGTTTTAGTTTATTACATAATCTCTTGATCTACAGTGGGAATTTCTACATGGTATCGGAGCAAAGGTTATCAAGGAAAAGAACTATATACAATAAGGAGAAGTTCGAAGTTTGTGTTCCTAAATATAGAAATCAAGTTCTTATCACATCTCAATTTCACCTATGGCGTTCAATGATTTAAGGCTCGAGTATGCCATTGATGGCAGCTCAAATTATATAGCCTGGAAGGATCGCATGGAGGCAGTATTAGAGGATAATGGTCTGAAGGACTTCATTGATCAAGAAGACCCCAAGCCGACTGATGTTACTCAACTGGTGGAATGAAGAAATGTGTGGCTAGAGCAAGGAGAATCCTCCTCGAGGGAGTTCGAGACCACATTGTTTCGAGCCTCCATGGGAAGGAGACTCCATTTTTGATGTGGAAAGCATTGAAATATTTATATCAGAATAGCAGCAATCAGAGGAAGCTGGCACTAAAAGATAAGCTTCATAAGGTCAAGTGTGACAAGGGTGACATGATTTGTACATATCTGAACAAGCTCACCACCTGCAGGGATGAGCTTGGAAGTGTAGGGATCACGACCTCTGATGATGACATGGTGGGTATTGCACTCCTCAGTCTTCCTAAGAGCTGGCATAGGTACCAAGAATCAATTAATGGAAGAGAAAAACTACCAAATTAGGAATGACTTTGGTCCGATCTGACGCAGGAGGAAATAAGAAGAAGCACCAGATATGGATCCTCATCAAAGCAAGAAGATGAGGAAAATATAGCCTTAGCAAGTAAGGCAAGGAAAGGGAAAGGGAAGGCGTCCCATCCCAAATCTGGATCTTCCCATGGTGGGAAGAAGATTGACAAATCGAAAGTACGATGCTTTCATTATCATGAAGTGGGCCATTATGCTACAAATTGTCCACAAAAGAAATCCAAGAAGGGTTCCTTGAAGGAATCTGATGGTGAGGCACTGGCCTCATAGTTTGAGCTAGATTTCTTGCTCATCGCATGCATGGCTTCATCCATGGTGGGATGTGTGGTACCTAGACAATGGAGCTTCATTCCACAGGTCAGGTGACAAGAATTTTTTCAGTACCTTGGAGGGGAAGGATCTCTAAATGCGGATTGAGATGGGCAATGATGGAAAGTACCATGTTTCAGGTGAAGGTACGATTGTGTTTCAGAGGGAACATGGAGCTCCCCTCACCCTGACTGATGTAAAGTATGTACCAGGTATGAAGAAGAATCTTGTGTCTGTCACTATGTGTTATAGACATATTTGGGCACTTCAACCCCAAACTTATATGTCGATAAAATAGGGCTCATTAACCACTAAAATAGTTGTTTGATACCCTAAAAGAACATGGTCATCTTATTACATCATTCCCCAAAAGTTCCACCTGAAAAACCATTTAGAAATGGCCTAATCTAAACCATAATGACTACTACATTGGCCAGGTGTGATGCATACTGAGTGGTACACTACTCAGGTGCAATGCATACTAAGTGGTACACTGCTTAGGTGCGATGCATATGGATTAGGCCTTCTATAGGTTGTGATGGGTGAGGATGGACAAATGTCCGAGACAGTTTGCTAAGTGGCTAATCATGGAATCTTCTAGAAACTTCTCCTATGACACTTGCCTCTCTGAATTCGCCCAGGAATGAGTAAGAGATCCAAGAAATATCAAAGTGGAACCAATTGTAACAAGTGGAATGACACTAATCAAAACCCTAGAGATGACTCACACCCTTGCACACATCTATAAGTGGATCCGTCATCTAAGAGATCCAAAGGTTGGAATATTGTGAATTGCAAGGAAGTGTTGATAGTTTTTATTTGAGGAAAGAGCATTGTATTTTTGGTGTGATCTTGCTATTTCATGAGGTGAAGAGGGATTGATGCTGGGAGGATGATGCTGGATCAGACAATTGGGTTGTAATTCTCCCTTCTATTTAATAAAGTTCTTCAAGTTTTCTTCCATATGATTGTGAAATTGTGAATGTTATCATTTGTGAATGCTATTGTATGTTCATTATGTATCTGATTCTGTAATGCTTATATTATAATATATCAAGATCCTTTGACGGTTCTTTGTTACTATGTTTCTACAGGTACTCTCCAAGTAGGTTAAGTACGGGGAGGAGTTGCAAGCTCTGTCAAGGGGGGAGAGAGATCAAGCAAGGGATTAAGCGGAAGTTCTAGGTTGGTTCCATTGTCTTTCTCTTATTTTTTATACATAGAATAAATCATGAATTGCTTTAAACTGTTGTTTCTAGGGTAGGTGCCAAACCTAGAGGGCTAGTCATTCGAAAAGACACTAGTTTTCCCAGAAACAAATTGGTGACTCCGCTAGGGATCGAATAGATGTTTTTTTTGTTGTTGTTGTTTGTTTTATAAACTATATATAGAGCCTGAAGTTATCCAGGTAGCCTTCGAACTGCTCTTGCTCTGCAATTTCATAGTAGATGAATGTTGCTTTAGTCAATCTCTGGTTTAGTTTACGAATTAAATGTTTGACTTGCAAGAATTCTAGATGCCCTTTTGGTAGCTCAGTAACCTCTCAAGACATTCCTTTGTACTTTGCTCTTTATTGTCCATCATAGCTCAGCTTAACCCACTGAAAACAACTACACATCTGAGCTAAAACCCACTTCAGTTGCACTCCATGGCCCATCACACTATTTGTCAGTATAGACCAGTATGGATCGCACCTCTTGAGTGTGTAAAGTGCAATGCACCCCTGTCTCTATGAAGCCCAGGTACAATGACTGACTGAACCTATTTCCATTCTAGAAATTGGGGGGTTTTGCCCTTGTTTTCAGTTTTGTTTAGTTGTTTTGCTGCTTATGAACAATGCCTCTTTATTGAAGCCTACTTGCATCACATAGATCAGCCTCCCTTAGATTAGGATTAGTAAATGTTTTAATGTATTTGTTCATCATTTACAATCCTTTGTCGAAAATTTTCTTAAATCGATCTGTCGCTTTGGTACAAAAAGTGTTGTAACTGTCATTTTGTGTCAAAAAGAGAAGTGTCATGGGTTATTCCTTTCCTAGATAATCGATTGAACTTTTCGTCATGTATTTTCTTTGATTTGTTGATATTCAAAGTGTCGAAAGAATTTTTTTTTATTCAAAATTGAAAAGTGTCATTTAGTCTTCCTTTCTCTTTTGAAGAAAAAATTGTCGAAAATGTCGCTTTGAGTAAAATATTTCAGATCTTTGCTGTACTTAGTTTTCCTTTTTGGAATTTTTTGCATTAAGGAGAATGAAAAACAAATACATGCATTTGCATTTGCATTTAGTTTGTGTGTGAAAAATGATTTAGGAAAATTCACTAGTGTGTGCTCTTTGCTTTTTGTTTGAAAGAATTGTAATCTTCTTTCCCTAGTAGCTAGGATTTTCATTGCTCAAAATAAACAATGATTGTTTATCATTGTAGATTGTATTTTATGAATTTCAAATCAACATCACGCGACGAACCATTGAAAGGAAAAATTTAAACAAGATCAACTCTAAAATAAATTTCAATGAACCTAACAATGCTTTGGAGCTTAACGCAACACATCTAGAGGTTTAGGCTAGAGACGTGTTCCGACATCGTAAAAACTAGTAACTATCATTTTCATTGAAGGTTGGGTGATTCCTCCTCCTTGATACAACAAGTGCTAGCACGAAATTTTTCTCCCCGTACCGTCAAGTATATATTGGGAGACCACAATAGGCTTATATCCTTTATCCATAGGAAGCTGAGTCTACCGCCTTATTGATCGCAATGCACTGAACACAACATTCGGGAAGATTAACTACCGTACATAAGTCCTTGGTAATTTCTCTTTAATTTATCCTCAAGGTGTATATTGTAGTTTTGCGATTTGTTTGGTAATCCCTCTGTCTATATTTTCCAGAGTAGTCACTTTCATTCCTTTTTGACTCTTTAAAAGAAAAGGTCCATCTTAGCACTTGTCACTTCGGGCTTATTAAAAATCGAAGGAGACTAGAGTCATCTTTAGCTTTTTCTTGACTCTTAAAAACTGGAAAAACAAAGTTGTGTCAAAGTGTCATTAAAATTATTTGAATTCGAAATAACATCCCTGTTCCTTAGTTGATCTTAAGTTGAGATATATGGAGACAAATCCAGGATCCACCAATCAAGGAATCCCTTTTGAGGGGAATCCTAGTCCTTTTTCTTCTTGGGGAAATATTGGTGCTCCGTATATGGCTACATTGCCCCTTCCAGGAATTACCATTGGCCTGCCAATATGGCTATTTTAACCCTCTGTGGTTCAAAATGCCATGATTCCTCTACAATCGAGTCAACCCGCAGTCGATACTAAAGTTGACCCCTCGCCTTCTTCTTCGTTTATTTCTCCCTCCCCTTCCTCCTCTTCTCTTGGTGAAAATAGTGATGCTAGTAACCAGGTGGTTGAGAAGAAGAAGAAAGGGAAGGAGAAGAAGAAGAAGCCAATTCAGCAAGGGGGCAACCAAGCAACCATTGCTTTGAATTTATCATTAAGTGAAAATCCACACGCTAGACTTTCCAAAGCCAAATTTCCATGCATAATTTGTGCGGGTGACCATTTTTCTCAAGACTGTCCTTGCTTTCCTTAGATCTTGAGAGAATGGTCTCCCCATTTGCAACATCCTGTGTCATCAACTTCTAGTGATCATGTTGATAACACACCTTCAACTAGTGATAGTAAAGTTCATGGACAGACGAGAAAGGTTAGATTTCCATGTAGGTTATGTGAATTGAACCATACCCTTCACCTTTGTCCCTCTTTGGATGAAGCCAAAAGAGTGTTGGATAACAATCCTACTTCACCACAATGACTTCCATCTAGCTACAGGAAACTCTTCGCAAGTCCTTTACTAGTTGAAAAACTGACTGACTTAAATCAACCGTCGGTCGAAACCACTCTCTCTGAAAATGAACCTTATGAGTCCATACCCGACCAAAGTCAATAGGTCGAGGTGACAGTTGACCCAGTTTTACCTTCAGAAAATCGTACCTTTCCCGAAGAGAGTGAGAATGATACCACTCAAATCCTATTTTTTACTTCAGATCCCAATGAGATTGGGGGCAATCCGCTCGTTCCTTCACAACAGGAGGAAAACCCCCCAGTTCTCATAACTCAAGGGGCTAATTCACCCATTTATTCGGTACCCCTCCAAGTAGTCTAGTCACTTCCTTTGATTGGAATCGACTAGCAAGATCCTGCCTTCCTTCTTATGTACCTTTCCAGATCATAACACAAGTTTACAAAATGATCGTGTATGGAACTATCATAGATGAGGGTGCATCAGTGAGTATCCTTTCCTCAACTGCTTGGAAAGTGCTTGGTTGGCCATCGCTTATGCCTGCAACACAGAATTTGTCAGGCTTTAACAAAGGAACCAGTCGACCGTTAGGGATCCTTCCTAAGTTACTGATCACTTTGGGAGAGAAAATCATTCATCTGAACGTGATGGTAGTCCTAGGACCATTAGATTACAATTTACTCCTTGGATGTGACTATGTTTATAACATGGAGGCTATTGTTTCAACACTCTTCCGAGTGATGCGTTTCCCACATGAAGGCAATATTGTCACCATTGACCAGCATTCATTTTTCAATTCAACCATAGCTCCAAGTCAATCATCATCCCTAAATGGTTCTTGTGCATCAACAATATCTCTTGAACCTTCATTCCATCCACCTGATTTCCATGAGTAGTCTGGTGAATGTAACGAAGCTTAGGGGGCGTGCACCCTTGTCTATTCTGGACACACCTAGCTGAAAAGATAAGTTTCCCTGTAGGTTATGTGATTGGTCTGACACACCAATCACCTTTGTCTATGCTGGACGAAGTCAAGGAAGTGTTTTGTCTTCTGGATGAAAACCTCTTACCTAACCTCAATAGTTTCCATATGGTTACAGGAGACTCTCCTTTTCATCATGCCGAGGCCATGAAAACCTTTTTTCCCATTTTCAACTTTCATTTTCAATTTTTTGTTTTGTCGTTTCTAGCTTTTTAGTTTTGCCCTTTCTAGCTTTTTAGTTTTGACGTTTCTAGCTTGTGTAAAAATGAAACTAAAACCAAGCATATTTCCCCTCACAATTCAAGCTTGTCAAAAAATGAACCCACCTTCAGTAATTAACCTTTGTGATTACCGTTCTATCAGCCTTTTGAGCCTTGGTTGTGTACCTCTCATCACCTCCATTCTTTTTGTCGATCATACGCTTCCACTTGGTTGTTTACCCTTTTAGAGGAATAGTTACGATGAGTAGTCCTATTAGCCAACCTCTTCACAACATTCACTATGTTTTGAGAAGTTCCAAGCTTAGTCGGAACCAGTTGCTACCCTAGACACCACTCATTCCTAAAAATTGAGTCTCCTTTAAACCCTTTTCAGACTCTTTAAATATGAAAATATTTTCGAGCAATTGGCCTTTCCAGCTTGTTAAAGTGCTTGGAAATGTCATCCCTTCTGTATATTTTAATATTTTTCAAACCTGAGGGATTATATCATTAAAAAGTTCGAGCACTTGTATTTTTCAACTCGTTAAAGTGATCGGAAAAGTCATCCCTTTTGTGTTATTTTATCCTTTTTCAGACCTAAGGGATTAATTTATGAAAAAGAACTTCTAGAGTTTCCTTTTCATCCCTTTTCAAACTCTCTAAACATGAAAAGGACCGAGTTATCTTTGTCGTTAAACTCGTTAAAACAATAGCGACAAACTTGTCCATTCTAAACAAGACCGAGTTTCACAGTCGCTAGACTCGTTAAAACATAGCGACAGGTTTGCTCGAAGGGAAAATTATAGAACAAGCATATGTTATCCCCCTCAATATTGACAAAAATAAAGAGGTACTGATCAGCAATGACTGGGGAAAAAGGGGAAAAGCTTGAAGAAATTTATGGTAGCAGGTCGTTCTTGAACATGACACTTTCACTCCATCACCATTACTGAGTCGAGTTGGGTTATTCCATTCACAAGTTATCTCACCATTGGTCTTCCACACCATCCATCTTTTGGGGTCAATGCCACCAATCCATCTCAGTGTCTCTGACTTGTTCAAGAGACGTCATTTAGTTGAGAAACCACAATATAGTTAATGCCTCATCCGCTACAATACCTTCAACCTTCATTTTTCATGGCTGCCAATCCTGAACCTTGTGTCGTTAGATCGTTTTCACCTCCAGAAAATAATTTGCTTCGTTTTGTGTCGTAGATGTGGGATACATCAAGGCCCTCCTATGACAAGTCACTTCTTGTCAACATCAACTCATTATCAAAGAAGTTGACTTAGAAACACCCCTTACAGTGCTTTGAAGTTTGCATGCCTCAATGGCAAGTTTCTCACTTTCGACGATAGGTTGACATCAATGGCCTTCGACTGAAAGATTTTGTGTGGTGTTCGACATTGGATCATATATTCATGCCACATGAATTGTACTGTAGTACCTTGAGGGTTATTATCATTATCAGTGATTCCTCTCGCGTCTATTAACAACTCACATTATTGGCTGGTAATTAGGCGATGCCTTTCCATGTTCGACTTCAGAACATTTCTTCACATGGATTGACTTGCACATTGGGCGAAGAGTGAACGAGTTTGAAGACCTCGGATCTAGTTTCATCCATCTAGGCTATGATATATTCAAGGATATAAAAACATCAAATGTAAAAATATGCTGCATAGATGATCATCCGAACCAAGGATGATGATTCTACATCTGAAGAATCATCAGTCTACATCTACAGACGACTATCTGATCTATGTACATGAAATGAATTTATAAAGCTGACTGTTACACAACAATTTGCCATCGTCCCTGTTACCCCTCTCATGTATCTTGGAGGACTCATTCCGGGACCTATGAGAAGTGACATGGCCTACAAAAACTTGCATTACATTCCTCTGAACATGAGCTTTATTTTTCCCTAAAGACATATCCTACTAAAAAACCCTAAAAATAGCTCTTTTTCCATCGGTGCGGTTCCATAGTGCATCCCTCGCGCCAAGGGGGCAAATCCTCCAAAGAGGGCACGCCAATTGGTGCTCTATCATAGATTTTCACCCACACCAACCATAATCAGAGGTGCTTTTTAACAAATAAATGGCGGAAGTTTCGTCCTAACGAATTCCTGGACTGCTATCTATCTTGAGTTGGGTGGTTTGGCTATAGATTTCCATAGAGAGGAAGTGGTTTTTCACCTCTCATGTAAGCTTCCTTGATGATATGGCCAATCCCATGATTATTGGCTATGATCCCAACTCCCCTTCCTCCATCTATAAAAGCTTTCCCATTTTCCTTTGCAAGCTAGTTCCAGAGTTCCAGAGTTCCAGAGATTCAGAATTGCCAAATTTCCAAGAGCTTCATGCTGCAAGAGCCTTCTTGATTCGGAGATTATTGTCCAAGAATCAAAGAGAGAGGCTTTTTCTTATTCCCGATAGGCTTTGCGAGACATGTGCTACTGACTACCCACCAAAGGAGAATCCAGCGTCAGAACATTGGTTGTACTCCCCTTTGATTAATTATTAATGAACGACTATTGGTTATGGTTCCACTCTTATTATTGTTTATGATGATGATGAGTTATGTCCTTTCTGACTGACATATAGTTGCATATGCTAAATTTTATGCTTGTGTTTGTGTCTTTTCTTACATGTGCAGGTGTCCATTCACGGAGATTGCGAGGATTGTGATCTGCCAGAGTGGAGGAACGAGAGCACCACCTGTTCTACAAACAATAGCGTTGGAATCCAGGTAGGCCTTCATCACTGGTCTATTAATTCGCAATTAGGAACTTGCACTATAGTATTTGATGATTGTTGCTAGACCCGGTCTAGGTTAGTAGGGATCACCTCTGTCCGTAGAGGGGATTTACCTCCTCAACAATTTGGCGACTCCGCTGGGGAGGTTGTCTTGCCTTTTTGGTTGTTTCTTGATTTTTTGGCTTGCTTGGTCAACCTTTTGGGCTGGGTTCTTTTGATGTTTTTTGCTTCTTGGTTTACCTGGTTATCATTGGCCTGGTTTTGGATTTCTTATTTTTCATTTTGGCACAACAAACTTGACTGATGCTCTTTTTTGGGTAAGAGTCGCACCAGGCTTGGGAACTGCTAAAGTTTTCTTGATTTTAAGCCTTCTGAGCTTGGTCTTTGTTTTGGATACATTTTCTCGACTGCTTGAGTGTATTGGGGTCCTGTTTGACTGGTTTTAACCTTCATCCTTTGGTTGTTTGCCATTTTCTATCGATTCCACGTTTTTAGCCCTAGGGCATCTAGTGGCTTTGTGTGTCGAGCCTTCCTTAGGAGTTTTTGGTCTTTTATTGGTCCAATCGACTTTCTGATTGCTCCCTTGAACTTGTTTAGTGGTTGTTAATCATTTCATTGCATTCTTTGAGTGACCTACCTCTTTTTCACTTGAATTCTGCCTTGTTTCGCTTTGGGCCTAGATTACATGGCTCATTTGTGTCTTTAGGACTTTTCTCGGTTTTGAAGGACTGATTTGTTAAGTTAGGGATCTGATCGTGCTTGCATTGAGTGAAATTTGCTTGTTTTTGCTCTCTTATTATCATTCCTCAAAATTTGTTTAGTGCATCTTGCCCTTAACATTAAAAGGAAAATCTCTTTTGCTTTTCATTAGTTAATGTGAATTAGAGATTTTCGTTGTTATTAGTGATTAGTGACTTTGAAGGAAAAGCTTTTTAATTTCCATTCGCTGCATTAGAGATATCATTGGTTTTTTTATGATCATTTTGTTTGTGTGAAAGCTCTAAACTCTCTTATAGTTAGCATTCATTGAATAAAATGATATACTGTGGCATATAGCTTGCATTTAGGAAATTTTGAGACATTACATACGGTAAGGCCTGAAAGCTAAAACATAATCCAAGATCAACTTTAAAATGAACTGAATGAATCTAACAACGCATTGGAACATAACACACACTGTTTAGAGTTCTAGGCTAGAGACATGCTCTGGCATCGTTAAACCTAGTCACTTTTGTTTCCACTCAAGGTTGGGTGATTCCTCCTTTTGTGACTCAATAGTGGTCTAGTACGGAATTGTGCTCCCACGTTCCATCGAGTATATGGGGAGACCCCACTAGGTTATCATCCTTTATCCATAGGAAGCCGAGTCTACCGCCCTATACCCGTGATACACTGAACACAACATTCGGGGAGATTGCCTGCACGTACGGGAAGTCCTTGGTTGATTTCTCTTTCATTTCTAAAAGCAATGTGTATATTGCAGTTCACGGTTATTTGGTACACCCTCTTTGCCTAGTGTCCATGAGTGGTCATTTGATCTTTTCTGACTCCCTAAATTTGAAAGGATCACCAAGCCCTTTTCCTTTCAAACTTGTTTCAAATCTGAAAGTGATAGAGTCACCTTTTATCCGTTTCTTGACTCTTAAAACATGAAACGGTGAATTTTCTTAATTCCAATGTGGTAAAAATTAAATCACCCACGATCACACGCCTTATTAGATTCTATTTGTTGGCCGTTTGATTGTGTGTCTTGAATCTTTTTCAGCCCCGTGTGCAATTTTTAGTTTTTGATGGCAACTTTTCCAAAGTTCACCAACCCCGGAATCCCCTCTGATGGGAATCCCGGTCATTTTCCTCCTTTTGGGAATGTTGGTGCTCCTTACATGGCAACGTTGTCCCTTCCTGGGTTAACTGTTGGGTTGCCTATTTGGTTTTTCTCAACCTCTGTGGTCCCTAATGTTTTAACTACTGGTCAATTAGTTCCTCCACCCGAACAACATCATGTTGATTCCAAGGTGGACCTCTCCCCTTCTTCACCCATTTCTACATCCTCATCTTCTACTTCACCTGGTGAAAGTCTGGATTCAAGTAACCAGGTGGCTAAGAAGAAGAAGAAGATGATGAAGAAGAAGAAGTCTCATAAGTGAGAGGCTAAAAGTGCAGCTACTGCCCCAAGTACAGCTCAGGTCGGAACTCCTTCCGCTCCTCCGTGGAAGGTTAAGTTTCCTTGTAAATTGTGCAAGGGAGACCATATTCTTCGTGATTGTCCTGGAATTCCTAGGATCTTAGAAGTATGGTCTCACAATCCGGCTCGTCCCTCATCATCCTCAGAAGCTCATGACGATGCTACCCTATCAACTGGCCATGGTAAGAAGAAAGGGAAGATTCGATTCCCCTATAGGCTATGTGAAGGCAGCCATCTCCTTCACCTTTGTCCGCTCATGGATAAAGCTTTTGTCGTTTTGGAAAGTCTTACAGCTTCTTCATGCCAACTCACTGTTGGCTATCAGAGGCTCTCTTCATATCCTCTCCCTGTCGACAAAGAGATTGATTTAGATCCTTCTCTTGTCCATCCTCCTCTTTCTGAACCTGGATGTGCTAAGCCTGTTCGGGACCAACCATTGGTCGGAGAGAGTGTCAACTGGGGTTCACTGCCTGTTGATCACTCTGTTTCGGAAGAGAATCATGCGCATGTTCTTCTCATCTCGTTAGATTCTCCTGAGTCCGAAAATGACCCTCTTATCCCAGCTAATCCAGAGAGTCCTTCTTCGGTTCCTATAGAGCTGGGGGGCAATCATACAATTCCCCCACCAATTAGTTCAGTCATTTCCTTCAACTGGAGTCACCTGACTGCTTTCCACCTTCCATCCCATGTGCCTTTCCAGATTACAGTACATGCCTATGATAAGGTAGTACCGGGCACTATCTTGGATGAGGGTGCATCTATCAGTCTTATGCCTTCCACTACTTGGTAAGCTTTGGGCTCCCCACAACTTGTGCTGGTCACATAGACTCTGTTAACGTTTGACGGAGGAACCAGTCAACCATTAGGGATCCTTCCGAAGTTCCCTATTACTTTGGGAGGCAAAACCATCTCTATAGACGTATTGGATACCTAAGGTGCTTTAGATTTCAGTCTTCTCCTTGGCCGTGACTATGTTTATGCCATGGGGGTCCTTGTCTCTTCACTTTTCTGTGTGGTTTGCTTTCCACACGATGGAAGAATCGTGACTATAGATCAATTATCGCTCTTTAGTCCCCCGGTGCCTCCTGTGCCGTTGTCATCCCCTCCTGGTTTCTATCCACCGGTTGTATTTGCCCCACCATAGGTCAACTACATGGCTACTTATCCCGTGCCTGTATCCAGTGATGCTGTCGTCATGCATAGTGTCCTAGGGGCATTGGATCCTGACTTCCAAGATGTTTTCCTTCCACTAGGAGTGACACTCTTGGAAGCCACACCTTCTTGTTCATTATGATGAAGTTCGTGTGGAGCATAGTTTTCTTTCCTATGTCAAGCTCCTTAAAAAATGAAACTAGGTCTGGTCGGAGCATAGTTCACTTTCCTATGTCAAGCTCCTTAAAAAATGAAACAAGGGTTATGAGGATAGTTCTTTTATTGTTTTGACCTCATTAAAAAATGAACCAATTCCCTTTCCAAATTGATTCTTTTGATTAAGATCTCGTAAAATACAAGTCGAGTCTTTCCAATATCTTGAAAGTGAACCTTCATTCCATCCACTTTGTTGAATGCAATGAAGCTTGGGGGGCATGTACCTCATTTTGCGTCATTATGTTGGGGGCATGCGAACTTATAACAAGCATAGTTTTTCATTTCAAGCTTGTGTAAACATGAAACTGAATTCAAGCAGATTTCTCCATGGTTCAAGCTTGTGTAAAAATGAACCCATACCCGATTTACATCTCGTGATTGCCATTTTTATCTGCCCAATTATGCTAGATGAGCCTTGGTTGTTTCATTCCATCACCACCATCTCTTTGGCCGATCATATGCTTTCACTTGCTTGTTTTCCTTTCCTGAGGGACTGCAATTATGAGTGGTTTTGTTAGCCAACCTCTTGACCATTACATGTTTTGAGCAGTTCCACCATTGTCGGAACCAGTTGCTACCCTTTATACCACTCGTTCCTCTAGGATGAGTCACCTTTAAGCTCTTTTCTGACTCGTATAATATGAAAAGATTGCTGAGTTATTCCTCTTGACTCGTTAAACGTAAATAAGAGGCAGTCGCCTTTAAGCTCTTTTTTGACCGTGTAAAGACGAAAGGATCATCGGGACCTTGGCGTTTCAGGCTTGTTAACAGTTATGAAATGGCATGATTTCGGTCGCTTTTTTGCTTTTTCAGGGTGAAGTCACTAATCATGAAACATACTCCTCGATCGTAATGGTCGGGCGGTTCTTTCGAGTATTGTTTTATACTTTTTCAGGCTCGACAGACACAACCTTACGAAAAAGGACACCCCTGGAGTTTACTTTTCTGTTGTCTTTTCAAACTCTCTAAACATGAAAAGACACCGAGTTCTCCCTCTATCAGACTCGTTAAAACTTGATGACATTGGATTCCGTCGAAATGAAGTTTTACAAGCATATGCTATCCCCTTCAAGCTTGTTAATAAAAATAATTGGGGTACTCGCCAGAAATGGTGGGGAGAATGGAACCAGAATCATTGTCGTGTCGGCAGTATGTCGCTCTTGAACATGGCACTTGTCTGCATTCGTGTCAGGGTGGGGACATCTCATCTTGTTTTTCACTTGCCTCTGTGGGTTTGGGTGATCCTATTTGACCTCTCATCTGCTCTTTTCCTTGTCACCATGACCTCTGATCGATTGATGTCAAATACTGCCAAGTCCATTGTCATGCCACCGATATGTTCAAGAGAAGTTGACCTATGCAAAATATCAACCTCCCTCTAATAACTCATATAATCCTAATTCACAAAAACATTATCTTCCTCTGTCTCATGTCGATGATGTGGGCAACACTATGGCCCACCTTCGGTCAAGGTCACTTCCTGTCGACTTCAGCTCATTATCCAGGAAGCTGATCTAGAGACTCCCTTCTAGTGCCTTGGAGCCTGCATGCCTCAATGGTAGGTTCTTCGCATTCAACGCGAGGTTTTCATCATTGGCCTCCGATCAAATGATTCTACGGGTGTTCGACGCTAGCTCACCGATTCACACACCGTAGATTGTACTTGTAGTACCTTGAGGGCCATTGTCATTATTGGTGGTACCTCTTGCGTCCGTTAATAGCTTTCACCATTGGCTGGTAATCAGACGATGTTCTTGCATGTTCGACTTCGACTCCTATATTTTCATGCTTGAACTTGTACTTTGTTCGGATTGAGATGGAGCGCAAGACCCTGGATTTCTTCTGTTGAGATACAGGCTGTGATTTTGTGGAATATTATGATTATTACATGACTCATTCACTGGATGACTGTGACCATGCCTGAGTCTATTGATTGATCCTCACTGGATGGCTGTGCCCATACGTTGGATCTAGATTATTACATACTTTGCTATGGATGGTTGCGCCCATACCACCTATATCATGTATTTGAGATATTAGTTGTACTTCTCCACGCAGGTTTTCCGGCGACAGTGTTTTCAGTTGGACATGTTCTCGTAAAGCATTTCACCCCTCTCTCTCTTGGGCCTCATGCTTTAGGGGGCATTTGTTACACAGCAATTTGTCACCATCCCTGTTACCCGTCTCTCATATCTTGGAGGACTCATTCCGAGACCTATGAGAAGTGACATGGCCTGCAAACACTTGCATTACATTCCTCTGAACATGAGATTTATTTTCCCTAAAGACATCTCCTGCTGAAAAACCCTTAAAATAGCTCTTTTTCCATTGGCACGGTTCCATAGTGCAGCCCTCGCACCAAGGGGGAAAATCCTCCAAAGAGGGCGCGCCAATTGGCACTTTGTCATAGAGTTGCACCTACACCAACCATAATCAGAGGTGTTTTTTAACAAATAAATGGCAAAGGTTTCGTCCTAACAAATTCCTGGACTGCTATCTATCTTGAGTTGGGTGGTTCGGCTATAGATTTCCATAGAGAGGAAGTGGTTTACCACCTCTCATGGAAGCTTCCTTGATGATATGGCCAATACCATGATTATTGGCTATGATCCCAACTCCCCTTCCTCCATCTATAAAAGCTTGCTCATTTTCCTTTGCAAGCTAGTTCCATAGATTTAGAATTGCCAAATTTCCAAGAGCTTCATGCTGCAAGAGCCTTCTTGATTCCCATAAGGCCAAATGCAAGCAAGGAGATTATTGTCCAAGAATCAAAGAGAGAGGATTTTCCTTATTCTCTACAGGCTTTGTGAGACATGTGCTGCTGACTACCTGCCAAAGGAGAATCCAACATCAGAACATTGGTTGTACTCCCCTTTGATTAATTATTAATGAACGACTATTGGTTATGGTTCCACTCTTATTATTGTTTATGATGATGATAAGTTATGTCCTTTCTGACTGACATATAGTTGCATATGCTAGATTTTATGCTTGTGTTTGTGTCGTTTCTTGCATGTGCAGGTGTCCATTCACGGAGATCGTGAGAATTGTGATCTGCCGGAGTGGAGGAACAAGAGCAACACCTCTTCTACAAACAATAGCGTTGGAATCTAGGTAGGCCTTCATCACTGGTCTGTTAATTCGCAATTAGGAACTTGCGCTATAGCGTTTGATGATTGTTGCTAGACCCGGTCTGGGCTAGTAGGGATCGCCTATGTCCGCAGGGGGATTTACCTCCTCAACAAAGACCATGGGAATGCCTACCTCAGCTAGATCATGAAAATTATATTATGATGGTGTATTGTATTGTAACTTATGCAAGTCACCTTCCAGTTCGAAACCTCAGATCCTCATGATAAAGAATTTCACTCGACATTAAGATTTACGACTTCATGCTTTAGGGGGAAACTGTTATAGACATATTTGGGCACTTCAACCCCAAACTTATATGTCGATAAAATAGGGCTCATCAACCCCTAAAAGAGTTGTTTCATACCCTAAAAGAACATGGTCATCTGATTACATCATTCCCCAAAAGTTCAACCTGAAAAACCATCCAGAAATGGCTTAAACTGAACCATACTGATTGCTACACTAGCCAACTGCAATGCATACTTAGTAGTACACTCCTTAGGTGCGATGCATACTAATTAGGTCTTCTATAGGGTGCGATGGGTGAGGATGAACAAATGTCCGAGATAGTTTGCTACGTGGTTGCTCATGGAATCTTCTAGAAACTTCTCCTATGACACTTACCTCTCTGAATTCGCTCAGGGATGAGTAAGAGATCCAAGAAATCTCCAAGTGGAACCAATTGTAACAAGTAGAATGACACTAATCAAAACACCAGAGATGACTCACACCATCACACACATCTATAAATGGATCCCTCATCTAAGAGATCTAGAGGCTAGAATATTGTCAATTGCAAGGAAGTGTTGATAGTTTGTATTTAAGGAAAGAGCATTGTATTTTTGGTGTGATCTTTCTATTTCATGAGGTGAAGAGGGATTGATGCTAGGAGGATGATGCTAGATCAGACAACTGGGTTGTAATTCACCCTTCTATTTAATAAAGTTCTTCAAGTTTTCTTCCATATGATTGTGCAATTGGGAATGTTATCATTTGTGAATGCTATTGTATGTTCATTATGTATCTGATTCTGTAATGCTTATGTTATAATAGATCAAGATGCTTTGGTGATTCTTTGTTACTTTGTTTCTACATGTACTCTCCAAGTGGGTTAAGTACAGGGAGGAGTTGCAAGCTCTGTCAAGGGGGAGAGAGATCAAGCAAGGGATTATGCGGAAGTTCCAGGTTGGTTCCATTGTCTTTCTCTTATCTATTATACATAGAAGAAATCGTGAATAACTTTAAATTGTTGTTTCTAGGGTAGCTTCCAAACCTAGAGGGTTAGTCGTTCGAAAAGGCACTAGTTTTCCTAGAAACACTATGATAGAAGATAAAGGCTATAATGTAGTCTTTAGTACAGGGAGGAGTTGCAAGCTCTGTCAAGGGGGAGAGAGATCAAGCAAGGGATTATGCGGAAGTTCCAGGTTGGTTCCATTGTCTTTCTCTTATCTATTATACATAGAAGAAATCGTGAATAACTTTAAATTGTTGTTTCTAGGGTAGCTTCCAAACCTAGAGGGTTAGTCGTTCGAAAAGGCACTAGTTTTCCTAGAAACACTATGATAGAAGATAAAGGCTATAATGTAGTCTTTAGTAAAGGAAAGGCATTCATGAGGCATATTGGCACTGGACAGACAAAGCGAATAGGGATTCGAGTCAAAAATTTCTACAAGCTGGAGGTAGACGACTGTGCTGCTTTGAGTTCCAAAGTTGAGATGGTGCAGAGCCAAGATGCTAGCGAGCTATGGCCTAGAAGACTGCGCCACTTGCACCATGGAGCCCTAAATATCATGCAACAGATTCCTACCAGATTACCCAAGGGAAAATTTGAGCAGACAACTACATGGAAAGGTTGTAACTTGGGTAAGTATGCAAAATCTTCCTTTCCAGATCAAGATAGTAGAGTAGGAGCAATCCTGGAGCGAGTTCACTCAGATTTTTGTGGACCCTTCTATACAGCCTCCACCACTAAAAAAAGGTACTATGTTATTTTTATGGATGATTTTTCTCATAGATGCTGGATCTACTTTATGTAAAAGAAGGATCAAACCTTCTTGAGGTTTTGTGAGTTTAAAGCCTTGGTAGAGAAAGAATTAGGAAAGAAAATAAAAGCCTTTCCCAATGACAATGGTGGAGAGTATGTCTCCCAACAATTTAAATACTTCTGCACTATAGAAAGTATTAAACGGGAATTGATGGCACCCCATAACCCGTAGCAGAATGGGGTGGTCAAAAGGAAGAACATATCGATTGTGGGAGCAGCTCGAGTGATGTTGCATGACCAAATCCTACCAGTGCATTTGTGGGCTGAGGCATGCAATACAACAGCATACTTGCAGAATAGAAGTCCACACCATATACTGGGGATGAAGACACTTATGGAGGGTTATTTTGGGAAGTGACTTGTAGTAAGTCACTTCTGAACCTTTGGATCATCACTTTACTGTCATGTGACCAAAGATGCCAAGAAGAAGCTAGACCCAACTACTGAGTTGGGAATACTTGCGGGGTACACATATACCCCCCACAACTATTGGGTGTACCTGCCTTCCACTCAGAGGACTGTGGTATGCAAGAATCTGAAGTTTGACAAGCAGAAAGCCATGCGCTTATCATTTGAGACAGAGCTCGATTTGCATGAAGATGAGGAACTTTCAGTTCCTAAGGAGGAGGAACCTCAGATTGATGCGAAGCAGCCACATGCAGAGGATCCCGGAGTGGAGATATCCACTCATGCTGATACTTCTAGAGATGGGTGGAAATGCTCAAGGGAAGCTGAAAGGTTGATGCTAGATGTGCGGGAGAATGTGGAACAACCATCTTCTCACCGTAGATAGAGGAGGTCACCCAAATGGTACGTTGGGTACATGGCCCTGGTTGGGGAGTGTGTAGATACCGAACCTTCTTCATTCGAGAAGGCAGAGTAGCAACCAGTCTGGGTTGATGCAATGGTAGAGGAGTACGACTCTATCATTCATAACAGTGTGTGGGATGTTGTACCAAGGCCTCAGGGCAAGTTAGTGGTGAGTTCCAAATGGCTTTACAAGGTAAAGCAGGTAGCTGATGGCAGTGTTGAGAAACATAAGGCAAGGTTTGTTTCCCAGGGTTTCTCACAGGTTGAGGGGATCGACTATGATGAGACTTTTGCTCCTGTAGCAAGGTACTCATCGATTAGATTGATGTTGACACTATCAACTCAGATGGGGTGGAAGATCCACCAGATGGATATGAAGACAACATTCCTCAATTGGAAGATTGAGGAGGAGGTGTACATTGAGTAGCTAGAGGGTTTCGAGACTCAAGAGGGCTTTGTATGGTCTGAAGCAAGCACCTTGTGCTTGGTACACCAGGATTGACAACTATTTCACTGGTTTAGGCTTCACCAAGGGTGAAGCAGATGTGAACCTTTACCACATCATGGTAGAAGGTAAACCATTGATCATTGTTCTTTATGTTGATGATCTGATTTTGACAGGTGATGATCAGTTGATATAGTCTTACAAGGAGGACCTTGCAAGGGAGTTTGAGATGAAGGACATCGGCCTTATGCACTACTTTCTAGGCATGGAGGTGTGGCAAAAAGATGGGGAAGTATTAGTGTCTCAAGGTAAGTATGCCAATGAGATACTTAGGCACTTTCACATGGAGAAGTGCAAGCCCATGCAGAATCCTCTAGCTGGGAACTAGAGGAAAGAGGATGCTACTTCAAGTGAGGTAGTAGATGCTATTGTTTATCGGCAGCTGGTGGGTTCACTTATGTATTTGGTGAACACATGACTTGACTTATGCTTTGTGGTGAACCAGCTGAGTCAAGCTATGGTTCAGCCTACCAAGTTGTTTTGGAAGGCAACGAAGCATGTGCTAAGATACCTCAGAGGCACATCTCAGTTCAGATTGTGGTAAATACAAACAGAGGGAGTGAAGCTTCAGGGCTTCACAGATGTGGATTGGGCAGGGAGTTCATCAGACTAGAAGAGCACTTCTGGAGGAATCTCTAACCTTGGTTCAGTTGCAGTTTCCAGGTACAGCAAGAAACAGAGATCAGTTGCACTTAGCTCAGCAGAGGCTGAATACATGGCTGCTAGTCAGGCTGCATGTTAGGCCATTTGGATGTAGAAGATTCTAGTGGGATTGTTTGGTTAGATGATGGATCCTACAATGATCTATTGCGATAACCAGAGTTGTATCAAACTCTTTGAGAATCCAGTTTTTCATGACAGGTCCAAGCACATAGATATCTAGTATCACCATATTTGAGAATGTTTGGTCAAGAGGATCATGTTGTTGTTATATGTTTCGATTGGGGAACAAGATGCAAATATTTTGACTAAGGCATTGTCAAAATGCAAGTTCGAGTTCCATAGAGAGAGGATTGGGGTTACTAATAATCCCTTTCTTGTTGAGAGGGAGTGTTGAAAATAGCAACAAGAAATGCTAAAAATAAAATTGCTAAAAATATCACTGCTATAAATAGTAGTTCAGTCAGTGTTGATCTTAGCAACAATGGATGGAAAAATGGAAGTGCTAAAAATAGCATTCTATAAATAGCATTTCGGGATACCTTCCTATTTTATTCAATCCCTATTCTAAAATAGTGAAGTAAAATTCGAATTTGATCTTAGTAGTAGTTTGTAAAATAATTAATTAATTCATCTTGAGTTAATTAGTTAAGGAAAATCAAACTTGAAGTCTATGTGGGGACATGCAACAGTTTCTCCATTAATTGAGGAATTTATCCATCAGTTAAAGAGATAAGAGTGAGTTGTAATTAGTTGACTTAGTTAATTGAGTCAAGTTCAGTTAGATTAATTCAAACAATTTGTTGAATTAATGTAAGTTCAGTTAGTTAATGCTTGCATGCATGTAACTACTGCACTTCAGATAACTGAGTATTCTCTCATAAATAACTCATGCATGTCAGTTCCGACAGAGACCCAGTTGAGATCAGATGGAGGGGCAATGTACTATCAGTTGCTAGAATATTCCATTGTGAATATTACTTGCATGGATAAGGAATTCTTTCCTTGAGGATTGCGCAGTTACTTCTTCAGGTTTAGTGAGTGTGATGAGGGCAATTCACACATGTGACATCATTGGACCCCAAGAAAAATTGTGCAAGGAAATAGGAAGCTTGTAGGGCTTGAGGAGGACATATACTATGTCTATTTAGTCTGTAAGCTGTATTTTTTTATTGTAGAGAGAGAAAGATATCTTGAGACCTAATTCTTTTTGTTACTTGAACGAGATTTCCACTTGTATGATAATACAAAGTTGGGGTTTTAGGTTGAGGCTTTCCTCGGGATATTTCTTTTGTGTTATATGTGATTGATTTCTCAATTCTCAGTTATATGTGTTCTCTTGATCTTGCTCAATTCAATTAATCTTCCGCAAAGTGTTGTAGAAGTAGATCTTGTATTGTGTTTTAGTATATTGCATAATATGTTGATCTATTGTGGGAATTTTCTACATGGTATCAGAGAAAAGGTGATCAAGACAAAGAACAATATGCAAGAAGGAGAAGTTCGAAGTTTGGTTCCTGAATATAAAAATCAAGTTCTTATCACATCTCTATTTCACCTATGGCATTCAATGGTTTAAGAATCGAGTATTCCCTTGATGGCAGCTCAAATTATATAGCCTAAAAGGATCGCATGGAGGCAGTTTTATAAGATAACGGTCTAAAGGACTTCATTGATCAAGAATTCCTCAATTCGACTGATGCTACTCAACTGGTGGAATGGAAGAAATGTGTGGCTAGAGCAAGGAGAATCCTCCTGGAGGGAGTTCAAGACCACGTTTTCCGAGCCTCCATGGGAAGGAGACACCATTTTTGATGTGGAAAACATTGAAAGATTTATATCAGAATGACAGCGATCAGAGGAAGTTGGCGCTGAAAGACAAGCTTCTTAAGATCAAGTGTGAAAAGGGTGACACGATCTCTACATATTTGAACAAGCTTACCACCTGTAGGGATGAGCTTGGAAGTGTAGGGATCACGACCGCTATTGATGACATGGTGAGTCTTGCACTCCTCGGTCTTCTTAAGAGCTGGGATAGCTACCACGACTCGGTTAATGGAAGAGAAAAATTGCCAGATTGGGAATGAATTTGGTCGGATATGATGCTGGAGGAAATAAGAAGAAGTGCCAGAGATGTATCCTCATCGAAGCAAGATAATGAGGAAAATCTAGCCTTAGCGAGTAAGGCGAGGAAAGGGAAAGGGAAGGCGTCCCATCCCAAATTCAGTTCTTCCAATGGTGGGAAGAAGATTGACAAATCGAAAGTGCGATCCTTTCATTGTCATGAAGTGGGCCATTATGCTACGAATTGTCCATAGAAGAAATCCAAGAAGGGTTCCTTGAAGGGATCTGATGGTGAGGCATTGACCTCACATTTTGAGATGGATTTCTCGCATATAACATGCATGGTTTCATCCATAGTGGGATGTGTGTGGTACCTGGATAGTGGAGCTTCATTCCACATGTTAGGTGAAAAGAATCTTTTCAGTACCTTGGAGGAGAAGGATCTCCAGATGCGGATCAAAATGGGCGATGATGGAAAGTACTTTGTTTCAGGTGAAGGTACAGTTGTGTTTCAGAGGGAGCACGGAGCTCCCCTCACCCTGACTGATTTAAAGTATGTACCAAGTTTGAAGAATAATCTTGTGTTTGTCGCTATGCTAGAAGATAAAGGCTATGATGTAGTCTTTAGTCAAGGAAATCTATTCCTAAGGCATATTGGTATTGGACAGAGAAAGCGAATAGGGGTTCGAGTTAAGAATCTCTACAAGCTAGAGGTAGATGACTGTGTTGCTTTGAGTTCCAAAGCTGAGATGGTGAAGAGCCAAGATGTTGGTGAGCTATGGCATAGAAGACTGGGCCACTTGAAGATCATGCAGCAGCTTTCTACCGGATTACCCAAGGGAAAGCTTGAGCAGATGACTACATGCAAAGGTTGTACCTTGGGTAAGTATGTGAAATCTTCCTTTCCGAATCAAGACAGTAGAGCTGGAGCAATCCTGGAGCGAGTTCACTCAGATGTTTGTGGGCCCTTCTCTACAGCCTCCACTGCTAAACAAAGGTACTATGTTATTTTTATTAATGATTTTTCTTTTAGATGTTGGATCTAATTTATGCAAAAGAAGGATTATACCTTCTTGATGTTTTGTGAGTTTAAAGCCTTGGTAGAGAAAGAATCTAGAAAGAAAATAAAAGCCTTTCATAGCGACAATGGTGGAGACTATGTCTCCCAACAGTTTAAATAATTCTACGCTACAGAAGGTATTAAACGGGAATTGACGGCACCCCATAACCCACAGCAGAATCGGGTGGCCGAAAGGAAGAACAGATCGATTGTGGGAACAACTCAAGTGATGTTGCATGACCAAAGCCTACCATTGCATTTGTTGGCTGAGGCATACAATATAATAGTATACTTGCAGAACAAAAGCTCGCACCATATACTGGGAATGAAGACACCTATGGAGGTTTATTCTAGGAAGTGACCTGATGTAAGTCACTTCTGAATCTTTGGATCATCAGTTTACTGTCATGTGACCAAAGATGCCAGGAAGAAGCTAGACCCAACAACTGAGTTGGGAATACTTGTGGGGTACACGGATACACCCCACAACTATTGGGTGTACGTGCCTTCGACTCAGAGGATTGTGGTACACAGGGATTTGAAGTTCGACAAGTAGAAAGCCATGCGCTTATCACTTAAGAGGGAGCTTGAGTTGCATGTAGATGAGGAACTTTCATTTCCTAAGGATGAGGAGCCTCGGATTGATGCAGAGCAGTCGCATGCAGAGGATTTGGGAGTGGAGACATCCACTCATGCTGATACTTCCAGAGATGGGCGGAAACGCTCAAGGGAAGTTGACAGGTTGATGCTGGATGTGTGGGAGAATGTGGGACAGCCATCTTCTCAGCGCAGATAGAGGAGGTCACCCGAACGGTACACTGGGTACATGGCCCTAGTTGGGGAGTGTGTAGATACAAAACCTTCTTCATTCGAGGAGACAGTGCAACAACCAGTCTAGGTTGATGCAATGGTAGAGGAATATGACTCTATCATTCGAAACAATGTGTGGGATGTTGTCCCAAGGCCTCAAGGCAAGTCAGTGGTGAGTTCCAGATGGCTTTACAAGGTAAAGCAGGCAAGGTTTGTTGAGAAACATAAGGCAAGGTTTGTTGCCCGAGGTTTCTCACAGGTCAAGGGGATTAACTACAATGAAACTTTTTCTCCTGTAGCAAGGTACTCATCGATTAGATTGATGTTGGCACTATAAGCTCAGATGGGGTGGAAGATCCACTAGATGGATGTGAAGACAACATTCCTCAATGGGAAGATTGAGGAGGAGGTGTACATTGAGCAGCAAGAAGGTTTTGAAATCTTAGATCATGAGTCGCATGTATGCAGACTCAAGAGGGCTCTGTATGGGCTGAAGCAAGCATCCCGTGCTTGGTACATCAGGATCGACAACTATTTCACCGGTTTGGGCTTCACCAAGAGTGAAGCAGATGTGAACCTTTACCACATCATGGTAGAAGGTAAACCATTGATTATTGTTATTTATGTCGATGATCTGATTTTGACAGGTGATGATCGACTGATACATTCTTGTAAGGAGGACCTTGCAAGAGAGATCGAGATGAAGGACATGGGCCTTATGCACTACTTTCTAGGCATGGAGGTGTGGTAGAAAGATAGGGTAGTATTTGTGTCTCAAGGCAAGTATGCCAATGAGATACTCAAGCGCTTTCACATGGAGAAGTGCAAGCCCATGCAGACTCCTCTAGCTGGGAACTAGAGGAAGGAGGATGCTACTTCAGGTAAGGTAGTAGCTGCTACTCTTTATTGGCAGTTGGTGGGTTCACTTATGTATCTAGTGAACACATGACTTGACTTATGCTATGTGGTGAACCAATTGAGTCAAGCTATGGTTCAACCTACCAAGTTATTTTGGAAGGCAGTGAAGCATTTGCTAAGATACCTCAGAGGCACATCTCAGTTCGGATTATGGTACAAATAGACAGAGGAAGTGAAGCTTCAGGGCTTCACAGATGCAGATTGAGTAGGGATTCCACCAAACTGGAAGAGCACTTCTGGAAGAATCTTCAACCTTGGTTTAGCTGCAGTTTCCTGGTACAATAGGAAACAGAGATTAGTTGCACTTAGCTCAGGAGAGGCTGAATACATGGCTGCTAGTCAGGCTACATGTGAGGCCATTTGGATGCAGAAGATTCTAGTGGGATTGTTTGGTCAGAGGATGGATCCTACAGTGATCTACTGCAATAACCAGAGTTGTATCAAACTCTCTGAGAATCTAGTTTTTCATGACAGGTCCAAGCACATTGATATCCGGTATCACCATCTTTGAGACTGCGTAGTCAAGAGGATCATGTTGTTGTTTTATGTTTCGACTGAGGAACAAGATGCAAATATCTTGACTAAGGCATTGTCAAGATACAAGTTCGATTTCCACAAAGACAAGATTGGGGTTACTAATAATCCCTTTCTTTTTGAGATGGAGTATTGAAAATAGCAACAAGAAATGTTAAAAATAGAATTGCTAAAAATAGAACTACTATAAATAGTAGTTCAGCCAGTGTTGATCTTAGCAACAATGGATGGAAAAATGGAAGTGCTAAAAATAGCATTCTATAAATAGCATTTCAGAATATCTTCTTGTTTTAGTCATTCCCTAAACTAAAATAGTGAGGTAAAATTTGAATCTGATCTTAGGAGTAGTTCGTAAATTAATTAATTAATTCATCTTGAGTTAATTAGTTAAGGAAAATCAAACTTGAAGTCTATGTGGGGACATGCAACAATTTCTCCATTAATTGAGGAATTTATCCATCAATTAAAGAGATAAGAGTGAGTTGTAATTTGAGTTTTAATTAGTTGACTTAGTTAATTGAGTCAAGTCCAGTTAGATTAATTCAAACTGTTTGTTGAATTAATGTAAGTTCAGTTAGTTAATGCTTGCATGCATGTAATTACTGCACTTCAGATAACTGAGTATTCTCTCATAAATAACTCATGCATGTCAGTTCAGACAGAGACCCAGTTGAGATCAGATGGAGGGGCAGTGTACTATTAGTTGCTAGAATATTCCTTGCATGCAGAAGGAATTCTTTCCTTGAGGATTGCGCAGTTACTTCTTCAGGTTTAGTGAATTTGATGAGGGCAATTCACACATGTGACATCGTTGGACCCCAAGAAAAATTGTGCAAGGAAATAGGATGCTTGGAGGGCTTGAGGAGGACATATACTATGTCTATTCAGTCTATGAGATTTATTGTTTGATTGCAGAGAGAGAAAGATAGCTTGAGAGTTGATTCTTTTTGTAACTTGAACAAGATTTCCACTTGTATGATAATACAGATATGGGGTTTTAAGCTGAGGCTTTCCTCGGGATATTTCTTTTGTGTTATATGTGATTGATTTCTCAATTCTCAGTTATATGTGTTCTCTTGATCTTGCTCAATTCGATTAAGCTTCCGCAAAGTGTTGTAGAAGTAGATCTTGTATTGTGTTTTAGTATATTGCATAATCTGTTGATCTACAGTGGGAATTTTCTACAACTAGACCTTGAGTACTTGAACTCACTACACAATATTAATTTATGTGGTTGTCTTCATCCAGTCATGCAATAGACATGGAAAATAAGTAAAGAAAATTGCATGTAGATTTGAGTAAATGTACCTTTTCTTCCATATTTCTAGTTTGACCTATAAATTCTTAGTTTCCTATTCTGCAAACTCTTCTTGTTTATCTAAGATAGATTCCTCTACTCTTTTCTTAATGCCTTCCACGTCCTGTCGTGATTCTTTCATGAAGAACCTAATTATTCAATCCTAGCAAAGGAACCAATTGTTATTGTAGTGTTTTAGAATTTAGGTTCATAATAATTAACCAAAAAAAAAACCATGAGCATTAACATATTCAATATTATTTAAATGAATAATGTCTCACCTATGAAACTTATAAAAATGATAGGAATAAAGAAAATTATGTACTCCATGAATTCTTGAAAAATATTCAAGAATTTACATATTCACATAAATCATCCACTAATTGTCCATAGAAATCATTCATTTCACATGGGGAATTTAAGAAACAAGAATAAACTAATATTTCATTGTCTTGAATTAAGGAAGCAAATTCACACATTCAAATATGGGCCTTATCTTAAAGAGTGCACTTCTTGAGTTAATTATATGTAAAAAAGAACTTAAATGTTCGCTCATACATCCTTTTAGATTAGTACAATTAAGACAACATTGAGAATTACAAACCCACTTACCATCAAAATGTTCGATTACAAAATAGTAACTTGTCTGTATTAATTCGTTAAATTTTATGGATTCCCCAATGTAAAGTGGGTGTGCAATGCAATTCATGTTGCATTACAAAATGGTTGGGGTGTGATACACAAGATTATGCACATTGTGTATGTGCATAGTGCAAAACATTACACACATAGCATGCCTTGTGTAGACCAATTCTTCACTATGTGGCACATTCTCTTGCATATTTCTCCAAAACTTGTTCCTAATTTGGTGCCAACAATGGTTAGGAATAAAAAATTCATATTCGATGACCAATTTTACATATATATTGCAAAATTCTCTTTAGCCCCTTTGCAGTCCTTAATCTCAGTAGGTAGTGACATAGATGAGAGGAAGATGAAGATAAAGGAGGTTTATGTCATCTAGGATTCTAATTTTGAGCTTTCTAAGACAACAATCTTGCACTTGCATCCCCTAACATTACCAACTATGTTAATGCAACCTAACATTGTTTTAGCTACATTTTCAAGGAAGAATTTCAAGGAATGTTGGAGCCATGTAACCAATTTCAGAAAACGAAAATATGTGAATAAGAAACAATTTTATCTCCATTAATGCAATTTCCACCATCCCTCTCTAATTGACCTACTCAACTTGTGTCAAAATCAGATCTAGTTGCAACATACGAAGGATCATCTTAACAACTAGTTGTGTAGATTCCTTTTCTCAAGAAATTGAAAATTATTTAAATAATAATTGGTTGGATACTATAGAGGAGACTCTACTTGTGTATCACAAACATGAGAATACCCACAACTATATGCCAATTATTGATATAGGGAATTATCATCAAGAATCTCTTTTGAATATCACTAGAGTCCTTATTAAGAATGAAGGATCACAAATTATAACCCCTTCTTCTACATGTGAGCAACAAAAACACACCCAATATAGGTTCATAGATTCAAGCGTAGTGATAATCTAGTAAGGAATAAAAGGGATGGCAGAAAATCTCATAGATAGGGTTGGAGTCATTTTAGGTTCCATTGGAAGTGATGTTGAACCATTGCAATTGCACATGGTATTGGTCAGGTGAGAATAGGACACCAGAGGTTGTTCATATTGAGGATATTAATAGTGACGAGCTACAAGAGGATATACCTAGCAACATACCACGACATTCTTTGATCAATACCCTCTCCACCATGGTGTAACTAAAAAATCTTATGCATGACCATATTCATTGTTGATATATTTTTGTGCATAGTTTAGGAACATATTGATGTGGTCTCATTGTTAGATGAAGCTACCTAAGAGTGCATCATGAGGGTGCTTCAATTAGTAAACAAGCATGCAAAGTTGGAATTTTAAATTCCATCTCAATTAGATCCTTTGCCTTCCAATGGGAAATCATTAAATTGGTGACCATTTATGTGCCATGCTACTTAGTATTATATGGTGTAACAATTGTCCACTTCTAACCTAATATGTGTTATTAATATCCCTTTAAATGAGGTAGAGTAGCACCTTACTAAAATAAAATGGGCATGAATACAAGCTACCCATAAAAAATTATAGGTATATCTTGTAAAAATGGCCAAGGATCGTGATATTAGGAAGCACGATCAATAACAATCCCATTATGAAATTGAAGCTATTTGGGTACACCTATAAGACACATGGCTTGAGCTATGGGAAGCAAATCAAAGTACATAAATAGAGTAGTGATTTACATCATTAGTTGAATAATTCTTAAGCCCAACGTAGTCAACACCAATAATTAATGGGTAAAGTGTCCCTTAGTTGAAGAAGTTAATATTGTATGAAATCAACTACACTAAGCTATGGAATAAATTGAGTAGGTATTCATTATTGTTAAATATTGGATGGGCTTGGTAGAGTAAAGAAACAAGTCTATTGAGAATCTATAAGAAAAAATTAGGCAAATGAATGCAAAGGATTAGAACATTGCTAACCCTCTAGAATAATAAACTATGTTTCAAAAAACTCAAGATGTAGATGATGATTTGGATGCACACCATAAGGATGCATAGACGGGGAATAAATATGTGAGATAATTTTTTCATGCAACACAATCTATCTATTTATTTATACAATAACAAGATTATTTTCATACTTGAAATGAAAATTGCTTATGTAGACTCATCCTATAAAACTAGACAATGACAAGGCACATGTATTATTTTCCAAAGATTCTATCATTTTTGGAAAGTGGTGTGAAGAATGAGAAAGTTTTTGAAATTGTGGCAAAGCCTTACAGATCATCCCTGAGTTGGACCCTTCATTTGAAGGGCAAGAGGAATAGAGGGGTTGACTCAATGGTGATCCAATTATTCTAGTTGGGCTTATTGGACCCTTTTTTTTTGACAAAGTTGTAAAAACATGGATGAAAAAGAATGCCCCATAGTATAGGATCAAGAGTAGTTTAAAGGACACATCCAGGCATAAAGAAGCATGATGGAAGTTGGATAAGAACAATTAGAAGTTAACGATCATAATTAATGAGTTGACCTAGGTAATGGAATGGCATAGTCACCCCTATTATTTTATAACAAATTTGACATGGTTAACTTTAGACACCATCAATGTATAAACTCCTTTGTGGATAGGATAAAAGGGTTTCACATTTGTGTAAGGATCATATTTAGTGATAACACTAGCTTATTTGAAGGTTAAGTGTTGATGGTTGTAGATGTTATTGAGATCCAAATCAATCTTCTATGATGTTGTGGAACCCTATTGAAGTATCAAAAAAGGAATCAATGAATGAATATTTCATTCCCTTTTTCTAAATCTTAGATTATGTGTCTATTATGAATACTACATAGAGTTATGTTGTTTTCTTTATCTATTTGTAAATCTCAAGTAATGCATTATACATTTATGATGATGATTTATATTTTTAGTTGTATTATTAATGTCCCGTCGCAGATAGTTACAATATAGGTCCATCTTAACAACAAACCTAGCAAGAGCCAATAGGGATCAAACCTCTTGAGGTGCAATTTCGTCCCTCTAAAAGATATATGCCCAAACTTGCAATTTCAACACATCTGGTTTATATAATGTATATATCGTCTTTTTAATCATATATAATATTGACATTTAAATATTTCACTTGAAACATATTATATATATGTGTGTGTGGCCCAAACTTGCAATTTCAACACATTTCTACTTTATATAATGCATATATGGTTTTTTTAATCATATATAATATTGACATTTAAATATTTTACTTGAAATATTTTATTTATGAACTATTTTTATATATTTAATATGTTTTTATATTAATATATTATTTAAAATGCAGTTCAATATTACTTAACCTTTCATATTAAAACATTTTATTCGTTGCTTGCATTGAATTTTGATTATTAATAATATTTTTAAAATGCTACATATTGTTTCCATATTAAAAATTAAATGAATTACATATCTCCTTATTATTTTTACTATGAAGTGATCAATTTTGCTTTGTATTTAATTAATTCTTCTCTTTAAGTATTTAAATATTTTATTTTACTTTTTTTTCTTATGTATATCACATATGTATGAAGTTAATATTGAAATAAATTAGTCAACATGCATATTTTAATAATGTACTTAAGTCATGTACTGAATTTTTTTTTAAGTTCAAAAATTATACAACTTACTCTTATTAAAAATTTAAAATACAAGTTTTTATTTTTTTTAATTTATACTTATTTTTTCTATAAAGTTGATATAAGTTATGTCATTTAATATGGACATAGAAATATTTTTATTATGGTTAAAAATGAGAGTGACATTTTTTTACCACTTTAAAAATTAGAGTACATTTTTTTTACGACTTTTTCTTAGTGTAAGTGATAATTATTAATGGTTTATAAGACTTTTAATTATAACTAATTAAACATGTACATTTACTTTTCTTTTCTTTTTTTCTTCTTTAAAAAAATTTCTTTTTATTTAAAAAAAACATATATAAACTAAAAATTGAATGCACACAAAATTACACATTCCCTTATACCTAATTGTAAATAAGTTTCCTCACTCACTAATAAATACATTTAAATATAACCAACTATATAACGTTATAGAATTCATATTGCATTTCCATATATCTTTAACATTCTTAATTTTTCATGTCCATATATCTTAAAAGTTCTTGATTGTGCTTTGAATGAAACGTTATTAACGTTATTAAAAAATCCATCACCTCTAGCATACAATAGAAACGTTGATAATATTTAATGAGAAGTTGTGTTTTCTTTAATGCCAACCCACATTATAGAATTTCATATGTAATAATATCTTATATATTACTTTGAAAATTCAATATCAATTTTTAACTATGCTTTACTGAATCAAAATATTTTAAAATAGCTCCATTCAAATTAATTTAGATTACGGAGGTATAGAGTTGTGATAGATGTATATATGTATGCTTTAAATTATAAGGAAATGTTTTTTTTTCTTCATTTAGATTTTATTAGTGGTGAATTGCTTTAAATTATAAGGAAATGTTTTTTTTTCTTCATTTAGATTTTATTAGTGGTGAATTAATCCACAACTCATTTATGGTTTAATATATATATTTTTCTAAATTTTATTTTAAATATTGACCATAATCACTTTTAACATTGTTTATAATATTATATATATATATATATATATATATATATATAAATACAATATTAAAAATTATTATTAAAGTAAATATTTAGAAATTCAAAAACAACTCCTTTACATTATAAAAGGTGAGTAATATTATAATGATTTTTACAAATTACAATTCCAAAATTACTTTATTTATTTTCATTATAACTATAAAGTCAAAATATTTGTGGCTCTTTCAGATCTGTCGGTGACCATGCTTTGCAGCTCTTTCAGATCTACCGCTCTTTCAGATCTGCTAGTGACCACGCTCTCCGGCGCTTTCAGATCTACCGGTGACCATGCTCTGTGGCTCTTTCAGATCTGCTGATGACCACGCTCTGCGGCTCTTTTAGATCTGCGACACTTTCAGACCTGCAGATCTGCGACTGGGCATTTTCCTGAGACCACTTTTGGCCATCCTAAAGCTTCTTTTATGGCTATCTCAGAGCCCAAATTTCAGCCCCCTTCCTTGGGCTAAATCTCTTCTCATTGATTGGGTCTTTTGTGGTGTATAGATCTGCGGTTCTTCTTTATAGATCTGCGTCTTTTCTCTTTTTTTATTTTTCTTTTCTCTTCTCTTCGACAATCTTCCGTGGCTTTCTCTTTAGAAATCTTTTATACTCAGCAGGAGAACATTCTCTAGATGGCTCCTAGCTTCGCGAAAATAGCTGCTGGCTCAGTTCCGTCCACCTCTGGGGGGCAAGCTCCTGCCCATATCGTCAGTGAAGCCCCAGCTCCCACTGTCCAGGTGGTCCAGGCCTCACTCGATGAGGCTTTGAAGTTCTCTGAAAGTGCCCTAATCTACCGATTCAATGGTTTTTGGCCGTGGCTGACAGCTCTGCACAGTTAGATCTCGGAGGTATGGAAGCCTCTAATTCCTGATGCAATTAATATCTACCCCTGTGCTAGGGGTTCCTTTATAGTAGATTTTGAAAACCCTGAAAGCATATAATGTATTCTAGATTTTGGCCCTTGGTTTTGGGATAAATTAGGCCTATTCATGAGGCCATGGAACCCATCATTCGATCCTCAACAACAGTCATAACCTTAGCACCAGTTTGGGTGAGATTGCTAAACCTACCCTTGCATCTTTGGAATTTCTCTTCGCTAGAAGCCATTGGAAATGCAATTGGGAAATTTTACTGCAGGTGCTGAGAAACAGAGGAATATGCCAGAACCGCCTATTCACGCATCTGTGTGGAAATGGACTTCAGCACCGGATTCCCAGCTAAAATACACCTAACAAGTAAAAACTATGTGTGGAACCAGAAACTCGATTACGAAAGTGTCCTCTTTAGATGTTGATCCTACTTTGAGACAGGCCGCCTAGCCAAAAATTTCCCAAAAGCCTCCGAGAAAAAATTATGCTAGAAAAAATCACCACCGGTCTACATGGTGGGAAGGAGCACGAAAAGAACACTACATTATCATCAAAGAAGAATACTCTCTAGAAAACTCTGAATGACAAGAAATCGGGCATGAAAGAAACAACTCTCAAGACAAGCAGGGGGAAAGCCCTGCCCAACAACAAAAAAGTTAACTCAACAACCCCTCAAGCATCAACAGTTATGAGGTTTCGAATACCGCGCAAAATAAATCTTCATTTAACAGCAAAGCAAATCTCCTAGACCAAACTTCTTCTCTGACTATCTCTGAAAGGACGAACACAATAGATCGCGAAGCTAAGACACCAATGTCCCAAGAACCATAAGAGATGAAGGAGATGCAAGATAAAGAAAGTTGGAAGACCGTAGAGAAGAAAAAGAAAGCTACATCACCAATCTCGCCAAGAAAGACGAGGAGCCAGACAATTAGACATTAAGAAAATTATAGGTCTGATAGACCAATTTGGTCTCAGTGGACGTTAACCACCATCATCATCATGAATACTAAATCGTCATTCTAATATATTATTCATCTTCCTTAAATTTTTATATTCATTTACGAATATATTCTTAATGTAATTAATCTTAACTTAGATTAACGTCAACACTAAATATATTCAATTATTTACTTATTATATATAGAATATTTAATAAAAAAATATTCATTTTAAGTTTTGATTTCTTTATATTCTAACCCATTCAAAACCTCGATTAACAAGCTTGTTCACTATTTTAAAATTGTAAGTAAATTGGAGTATAAGCGCTGGAGGGGTGTTCACTAACTTTAAAAGAATTATTAAATATTCCTAAACATGCAGTGTAACACTAGATTGTAACAATTAATCTAGTAACAATTATGAATAAGTAGTTACCAATGCATGGAGTTTAAGTGTACGTTGTAAAAATTATACAGAAGCATATGCTTTTCTAAACGAAGTCAATTTATGCATTCAAAAGTTAATAATATTATTAGTTACACAAATAAATACCATCAAGCTCCTCCAAGTACCATTCTTTAAGAATAAAAAATAAGCCCATTTTTCCACCAAAAATAATGTTTAAGCATCCTCTACGCTGAAGGGAAGAATTAGTGACGAAAAAATTAGTGAAATTGTGATCAACACTAAATATTTTTTCAACTGATCTTATAATAATTTTTCAACTGATCCTATAATATTTGTCATATCAGCTACGGCACATTAAATTGTCAAACAAGTGGTTAGTATTAGTATTATTAACCAACATTATATTAGGCTTTTCTTAATATTTATTATAAATACAAATTCCTGTATTTAAAGTCATAAGAGTTATAAAAAGATTTTTCATTTATTTTTAATATAATACTTTAGTTTTTTAAAGAGAACCTTTAATCCTGTATTTTTTCTTGTAGAATCAAACCCAAAATTAGTATGTATGTAAATAACCTAATTCTCAAAAGGATGATGCACGTGGTATAGAGAGTTTTAAATAAAAATTATTCATGAAAAACGTCAAACTAAGATATTGAGTTGAGTTGACCCGTGTTTCCTGTTTGAATGAACAATATCTTTTGACAAAAGAAAAGGAATCCAATCTTCGTGTAATTTAATCTAATTTGTGTAATTTAACCTAATTTTATGCCCGCTAGCGCATGCATTTTTTTGATCAAATAACAATTTTAGCATGTTATTGTTCGTGATCAGTGATCAAATTTGAAGGGCAGGTCTTAATTTCATTTAGAAGGGCACATATTCAGGTCGCACTTATATAATGAAAAACATAAAAAAAAAAGAGCAATTCAATTGACAACAATAAATTATTTTCAAATTTCTTTTTATTTTTTCACAGGAGAATGGTGGAACAACAACTCCATGGATGTTGTGTATAAGGCGGGTCTGATATGAGCCACAACTAATATATCGGATTCATTTACCATTAATGGATAAACATGAGACCTATATTCCTGTTCCAGTTCAGATAAAGATTAATTTTGTAGGAAATTTTTGTGACCAGAACGTTCAAGCCAATATACAAGTAGCTCAATCAAATTTAAGTTTATTGCATGAATGAAAAAATTCAGTAAAATTCTAAACAGGTTTAGGATTCAACAAAAAAGTGTACAAAGGTGTATATGTTTTTGGTATCTCATTTTTTAATATGAAAACATACCAGGAATTGGGAATCCGTAAACAAATCAAATCCAATATGTTAGGACCCATGTTGAATGCGCTTCTCTCCAAGCATAAATCGTGCTTAAACCTTGCTTGACAGGCATTCGCTGAATGATGAATCTATGCTCCTCTTCAGCTTAAATTGTCGTCAAACCTTGCTTTACGCAGCCCTCAGGCACAACCCATTGAAATACCTAATACATGGCCCATATTGACATCTAGTCGCTCTCAATTGAAACTACCAAATGTAATGGTATCAAAGGGTAATTGCGACATAATAATTAATAAGAATTTCCATCACATGCACAATTAGAAAAAACAACTCAAAAAGAAACTGTTGTTTTTGAAATGGGAGCAACTTAGAAACTGCCAAATGTAATGGTATCAAAAGGTAATTGTGACATAATAATTAATAAGAACTTACATCATATGCACAATTAGAGAAAACAACTCAAAAGGAATTGTTTTTGAAATGGGAGTTTCTGAAATGGGATTTAAGTTTTAACATGTAAAAAAATTTACAAATTCAACATTCCTAAAATTTTAATTTCAGAAAAAATGAAATTTAAAATAAAGTTTGACAATTTGACAACACTTCTTAAAAAATTTTAAGATATTATTCCATTTTTTTAAAATGACAAAAATCAATTTTTAATTTTTTTTGACCGGTAAAATTTTCTCCCACTTCTCTAACTTGCCAGAGACCCTTTAAAGGGCTCTGATGTGTTCAATTTTGATCCCTGAGTCGTGATGCCGGCGCGAAACTCTCGGTCTTGTAACGAGAAGTTGCTGTCAGGTTGGTCGAATGGATCCACTTTATATGCATGTGACCAAATTTCCCGATTATCTAGATATTCTGTCTGGGACCTTCAATTTACCGACTCTCCAATTGGACAAAACGGTGCGCTCGCTAGTATTAATACGAAAGTGGTGAACTGTAAATTCAACGCAGAATTGACTCTGTGAATGGCTTGCAGAAGCGGAATTGCCCGAGGATTCTGTCAGTTTTATATTCAGACTCAATGAATTGAGGACATTTGAAGGCATTTAGAGTTCACTTCTAATCATCTTCTGTGCTGTGAGATATTTCATTATTTAGGAAGAAGATATTCTAGATGATCATCATTGGAATTGTTTGAAAATACTGAAATTTTGTTTAAAGGTTATCAGAGGAAGGTATTATCAGTTGTCTGAGAAAGATATGGAAGCAACGTCTAGTGGTGGTAGTGAGCGTTCTTTAGAGCAAACTCCCACTTGGGCATTCACAGTTGTTTGTTCGGCTTTTGTAATCATCTCCTTACTTCTTGAACATGCTATACATCACGTTGGAACTGTAAGGTTTTGCCAACATTCTCTTCAATTTCATATCTTACTTCCATTTTGAACCGGATTTGGTTTAATTGTATTCGGTATTCAGCAACTGATTCACGCTCTTTACACTATATTGGGTCACACAAACATATTCCCCAACCAGTGAACTAATACCAATAATCAGCGACCAGAATATGATTAGCAAATTTTCTTATATAGCTGCATCTTCCATATGCAGAATGATCAAGATTTGAACTTAACGTCTATCTGTAATAATATCTCTCTGTGATTATATTGCAGTGGCTCGCCAGGCGAAATAAGAAGGCCCTATATGACGCACTTGAAAAAGTGAAAGCAGGTAGGCTTTTGTAATGGTTTCTGTCGATATCGAAAAAAGTTTGTTTGATGCTATTTTTTCAGTGGTATAAATGCGTTTTGAAATGGCGTTTTCTCCAATAGGAAAAAATGATCTCTTCGCTTCAAATTTTCTTTGAGTTATATTGAAGGGATAACATCATACGTACAAAGTTCTACTCATAATTATTTAATTAAACTCCACTTGTTTTAAATATGATAAACTTTGAACTAAAATTTCAGACAGTTTTGATTGGGCAATTCTATATTAAATTTAATATAAATGCAATTTTTTCCCCAGAAATTAATAGACCTGATAGGGGTACGGTATCAGAAAGATATCCACCGAGTTTGGATCAATGGCCAGATGAAAACAAAGCCCCCACACAGATTAATTAGTTTGACAAAAATTGTGGTTTAACCCCATATATCAAAGCTTACTCCGTTACTCTGCTGGATTGTACTGTGGCTTCATCTGACCATTCAACATTTTAAATTGCTCTGTTTGATTGTATTGCGGCTTGATTTGAAAATTCTAAAATTGGGTTTCAAAGTAAGAGTTTAAAATAAACAAATGGCTGTTGCAAGTCTATTTTTAGTAGCTCTGAGAACTTCTGAATGAGGATTCATCACATGACATCGACCGATATAATACATCTTAAATTGGCATTCTTGGATTGCAGAACTGATGCTTATGGGCTTCATCTCGTTTCTACTGACCGTTTTTCAGAAGCCCATTTCTAAGATTTGTATACCGGAAGGAATAGCTTATAGTATGCTTCCCTGTCAAAAGGAAGAATCGATTGCTGTTGGTACCGATCATTGTTCCAAACAGGTAGACACCATACTCTATCTTGCGTATTCGAATTTCCCGATGGAGTTAGAGGTTACTCAAATCGTGTTAGTCCATTTGATGTCAATCAAGATATTTATGATAGTTTGATAAATATTCTTTTCCTCTTGATTCAAGGGTAAGTATCCTCTGGTCTCCCTCAATGGCATGAACCAGCTCCACTACCTCGTCTTCACGTTGGCAACAGTCCATGTGTTATATAGTGTCCTAACAATCGCCCTAGCAAGAGCAAAAGTAAGTGCAACGGGAAACAAATTATCATTCAGTTTACATTTTTTCTCGGTTTGAATTTGCTTTCATATCTTCAAGCATTCGAAACATCTTTAACTGAAATTACAAGTCATTTTGGTGCCTAGATGAGGCGTTGGAAAGCATGGGAAAAGGAGATAGTAACAATGGATTATCAATTTTCACATGGTGAGGTATTTTCTGTTTTTTTTTTTTCCTCTAAATGGCCTCGTCTGGCAATCTGTCATGTTTGAAAATTGACAACCTTAACCAGGCTACGAACCTGGAAATTTCAACGGGGACACCCTGTAATATGATTTTGAATTCAAACATTGAAAGGGCACATAAAGAAAATTTAGGATTGGATAACGTTTTGAGGAATGTTAGAAAGGCTGTTTCTAAGTACAAGTAGCTACGTCCTTGCTCTTTGTTTCATGCAGATCCTTCAAGGTTCAGATTAACCGAACAAACTACATTTGTAAGGCGTTATATGAATTTATGGAGCAGAACACCCATTCTTAAATGGGTGGTAAGTAATTCATACTCCAAATATTCTAGAGATTTATGGTACTTGAATCCCTTTTACATGTAATAGTAATATTAATTCTGGTTTAGAATTTAACACTACGTAGATTTGCAGGTTTGCTTCTTTAGACAATTCTTTCGGTCAATAAGGAAAGTTGATTACCTAACCTTGCGCCATGGCTTCATCATGGTACGTCTCCATTAATTCAAATCTCCCGTTTCCATTTCGTCTTTGTTTAAATAACCATTTCATTCACGTGATTTAACTGATTTGTGTTGAAATTTTATTTCTTGGTACCGTATAGGCCCATTTCTCTGCAAATAACAAGAAGTTTAATTTTCATAAATATATAAAGAGATCATTGGATGACGACTTCAAGAGGGTGATAGGAATCAGGTTCGTAACAACTTTTTGTGCGTAAAAACTTTGGTGTTTATCAATAATAATAGATTTCCCTCTTGCAACGCTTCTCAGTGCTGCATTAGCTTTGTTTGTCTGGGAAACCTACCCCTGCTTTTCACCTAACACTAGAACATTTATTGTGTTATCTGCAGTTTTCCCCTGTGGGCTTTTGCCATGGGATTTTTACTTATCAATTTGCATAGTAAGTCTTCACAACTCTCTGTCTTACTCCAAAGTTTTGTTTAATTTCCGTTGCTAGCGAGTCTGACGTTCTCTCTTGGATTGGCTGTATTACTGTGTGAACAGAGTGGAATTCATACTTTTGGTTCTCTTTCGTTCCCTTAGCTGTAAGTTAATGATCTAGGAAAGTTGTCCACTATTGACTTCTGCGTGTTTATTGCTACTCCCTTACTTGTGCAGATTGTTTTGATAGTCGGAATGAAGCTGCAACTTATAATATTAGAGATGGCGTTAGGAATTCAAGGGAGACATGCTGTGGTTAGAGGAATACCAGTGGTGCAGCCAACCGATAAGTTGTTTTGGTTCAATCGCCCTGATCTTATTCTATTCTTGATCCATTTCACTTTATTCCAGGTATCGAAATAATTGCATTGTAAATTTTACTTCCTTTAACTGCGGCTATTATATTTATTTCATTATTATATTTATGACAATGACATAAAGCCTGGATGGTTCCTGCAGAATGCTTTCCAGCTTGCTTTCCTGTCGTGGACATGCGTAAGCTATTTTTTTTGTAATTATAATAAATTATAATATCAGCAGAGATATTGAATTTACACAGTTAACAATACGTTCACAATTATTGCAGTGGCAATTTGGCTTGAACTCCTGTTTCCACGATAGACTTTATACGATCATATTGCGAATCGTCATTGGGTAAGAATGTCATTATATAAAAGCACATTCCTGTAAAACAGATCTTTTGTTTGGTTAATTTAAACAAATGCTTTGGAAGAGGTTATTTTTATGTTAGTGGTAAAATATTTAATGCAGAATATGAATAAAATATTTTACTATAAATAGATATATGCTGGTAAATTGTAATATAATGAAAATATTGAACATGATTATGCTTTGAGTTAAACAATAACGGAATTGATTTGTTTGTGGTTCTATCCAGGAAAATCGTGCAGTTTATATGTAGCTATGTCACACTTCCGCTTTACGCACTTGTCACACAGGTGAAATTTTTTATGTTTCATTTAAAATAAAAGGACTTGCCATTTTGAAAGAGAATTTGAACTTCTCTAAACTTACTGCATTATCTTAATAGAAAATTGGAAAATATCTGCATTTTTTGAACGTCACTATTCTTACTGTTCAGTAAATTGTCGGTAAATATTTCCGCAAAGGGTACAGATAACTCTGGTCCTTTTAAACTTGAGTATAGGGATTTTATTTTGGTTCAAAACTGACACATATTCTATGCAGATGGGTTCTCACATCAAGAACACAATATTTGACGAACAAGTAATTAGTTCCTTGATAAGATGGCATGCCAGAGCTAAGAAAAATATCAAAAAAAGAAATTCATTGCAGAACACAATCTTTGAAGAAGGGGTAGCTAATGGCTTGAGAAGATGGCATCAAAGAGCTGAGAAAAGTATGAAACCAAGAAATTCAAACTACACATTTTCAGAGTCTGGATTTTCAAGCAGATTGGGGACTCGAAGTGTAGAAACAACTCCAAGCCATGGATCTTCTCCATTGCACTTAATGCGCAGATATAGTACTATGGGTGACATTGAGACTCCGGACATCTCTCCAAGATATTACCTCTCAGATTATGAAGCAACCGAATCCCCCGAGTACTCAGAAGTTACAGCACAACATCCCATTGCAGACCAAGTAGAAAGCTCAAACCTCGAAATGGTTGCATCTTCTTCATATGTTCCGCAGCCTATTAGAACTGCTTCGATTTCTGAAACCTGGGGTGTCAAAGAGGTCACAAAAGAGCCACCTACTTCAGAAGATGTGAACATAAACATAAATAACAGAGATGAATTTTCCTTTGTCATGTCTTAATTGTGTGTTCCATATCAAGTCATAGTTCTCGGCTGATCAGCGTGATCTTTAATGAGGACGACCTGTAAACTGCGCAAACGGGTACTTTCTATCAATATTTTCCTTCTGAATGAATGTGAATGAATGTAAGAGAATGTATTAGATATTCATTCAGTAATTTCTTCCCGAAGCAAATTGCTTAAATTTGTATTGCAGGACTATTATCAATTGATCGTTTTATTCATATTTAGAATTGGTAAACATTTTATATTTAAATATTGTATCTCAGAAAGCATATTCAAAGTGAGTAAAGAACAAACCGTTACTTTCTTTCAATATTTTCCTTCTGAATGAATATAAGAGAATGTATTAGATATTCATTCAGCAATTTCTTCTCGAAGAAATTTGCTTAAATTTGTATTTCATGAATATTATCAATTGGTCGTTTTATTCATAGTTGGAATTGGTAAACATTTTATGTTTAAATATTTTATCTTAGAAAGCATATTGAAAGTGGGTAAAAAAAAATTGTATTTCATGAATATTATCAGTTGGTCGTTTTATTCATAGTTGGAATTGGTATACATTTTATGTTTAAATATTTTATCTCAGAAAGCATATTGAAAGTGGGTAAAAACTTTCTCTGGTCGTTTTATTCATAATTGGAATTGGCAAACATTTTATATTTGAATATTGCATCTCAGAAAGCATATTCAAACAGTGCAGGGAACTTTCTCTTGCCTGTCCTTAAAGATAATAATAAAAAATGTAATATATGTTTTAGTTAGAATTTTTTTAACGATGTACTAGTATTTTAGAGCACATTTACGAAGCCCAGGCCTCAGCAGTTTTTAATCCCTAGACCTTCTAGAGCTTTATCCCCCGGCCTACTCACCTCGTGCCTCTTGACATTAATGTCATGAGTCTTTTCCTTTGATCGAGCCATGCTTTACGGGTCCTTCCAGAATTCCAGATAAGTTGTAGGAAGGAAGGTTAGGTTCTCCCCTCATATTGTTTCCTCCTCAAAGAGCAGAAGGAAGAGTATTTGGTCGGAAATGTGTTTTTTGTTTTTTTCCTAAAGATAAATTGTAAAAAGTAAAATAAAAAAGTTATCAGACACCACGACTTTGTCCTCTCCCGTTTCCTTATCCATATCAACACCACACAACCCCTGCGAGAATAAAAGTGAAGTTCCAAATCAACGTCAGATACCCGTACCTCCGAAGGTTTAAATTCAGACGTAAACACATGACTACCGAATGGAGGACTGCAAGTCATGGAACCACCGAATGGAGGACCGCAAGTCATGAAACCAGAAGTTGGGAAGTAAACAAACGACAGCCACGTAAAAGCGGACCACACTTGAGTATCGACAGAAATTTGGATAATGGAATTTTTATTTAATGATTTTGGGAAGAAAACAAATGACAGCCACGAAAAAGCGGACCAGCATGTGTTTCCTCTTAAGAGGTCACAGGTTCAAAACCAGAGGGGGTAGAGTATGTATGCCTTCATAGACTTAGCAGTCAAATCGCTGCGCGGAGGTAGGTCCTTTGTCCCACAAACAAGAGGGTCTCATACACCAATTTGGTGGCTGGCTTGGCTGTGACCTTAAAAATGGATATTATTATTATTATTATTATTAGATAATCAAATTTTTATTTTAATGATTTTTAAAAGTTGATAGATTTTTTTTAATAATTTATTATGATGATGATGTGTTCTGCTTTCCATTTTTAGTGAAGTAGGTATGTGACATTAACATGACACTCAATTTATTTATATGCTTTAAACAATTCACTCAGGGAAAGAAATGTAATTGTTTTTCCTTTAATATAAATTTTACAAATTTATGTATCATTTTTAAAGTGATAATAGTTTATATTTTAATATTTGTTATATATATAATTTATTATTAATTATAAATAAAATATTTTAATTTTTATGTTGGCCGGGCTTTCCCTCTTCTTGTCTTCAGAGTTGTTTCTTTCTTCACCTATTTCTTGTGATTTAGAGTTTTCTTGAGAGTATTCTTCTTTGATGACAGTGTAGTGTCCCTTTTGTGGTCCTTCCCACCATGTAGACCCGTGGTGATTTTTTCTAGCAGAATTTTTCTGGGAGGCTTTTGGGCAATTTTTGGCTAGGTGGCCTGTCTCAAAGCAGGATCGACATCTGAAGATGACACTTTCATAATCGAGTTTATGGTTCCACACATAGTCTTTACTTGTTAGGTGTATTTCAGCTGGGAATCTGACATTGAAGTCCATTTCCACACACATGCGTGCATAGGTGGTTCTCGCATATTCCTCTGTGTTCCTGGACACCTGCAATAAAATTTCCCAATCGCATTTCTAATGGCTTTTAGCGAAGAGAAATCTCAGAGAAATTTCAGAGATGCCAAAAACCATTGAATCGGCAGATTAGGGCACTTTCAAAGAACTTCAAAGCCTCATCGAGGGAGGCCTGTACCACTTGGACAGTGGGAGCTGAGGCTTCATTGACGATATGGGCAGGAGCTTGCCCTCCAAAGGTGGACGGAACTGAGCCAGCAGCTATTTTTGCGAAGCTGGGAGCCATCTGGAGAATGCTCTCCTGCTGAGTATAGAAGATCGCCGAAGAGAAGCTACAAAATTGGTAGATCTACAACTTGGAGAGCCGCAGATCTAGTGAGCCGCTCTATATCTCAATAGAGCCGCAGATCTGGATAAATATAAAACCTAAGAGCAGGAGTCATTAGACAGAGTGGAAGAACTGTTAGATCTAACTTGAACCGCAAATCTAACTTGGCAGAACTGTTAGATCTAACTTGGACCACAAATCTAACTTGGAGTGTCGCAGATCTTGGAGGGCTACAGATCGTCTAGCTGCAGATCATCGGAGAAGCTGCAGATCGAACAAATCTCAAACTCGGCCAATAACTTTATATTTATATAAAGTTATATTAACTTTATATAAAGTTAAAGTTAAAAAGTTTCTCATTGTACTAATAAAGTAATAGTTTAATAATTTTACATTTTGTTTTCTTATATATTTTTTAATGTATTATAATGTATATAATTTTAATGCTGCAAGGTTTTTTAGGGTATTAAATTGATTTATACATTTAAAAATGTAATTTAAATACTGGAAAATTATTATTTAGCAAAAAAATGTATTGTCTAATTTTCATAAAAACTATTAAAACATTAAAACAATTAAATTTTATATAAATATTTTTTACTTAAATAATTTCCATAACCAAATAAAACTAATACTTTATTTTTAATTTTAATTTTAGAATAAAAATAATAAAATAACAAATAAACTAATACTTTATTTTATTTTAATTTTAAAATAAAATAATAATAATAAAGTATTTAATGAAAATTATAATGCTTACCCAGTCATTTTAGGCGATATTAAAAATATAAAAAACATAACAATATAAAAAAATATTTGCACATTTGAGAAAACTCATTTGGGTTTTTAGCGGTGCTGAGGCGACGCCGAGTGGTGCAGCTGGCTGAAAGCAACCAACCAGGTCGCCATTACCAGAACTTCCATATGTTAACAGCCTATATGCGCACAACAAGTATGTGAGCCTATGCATGACAAGCTTTTGATTATGTCGCCACGTTCTTATTCATCCCGGTAGATCTATGCACGTTTGCTACTCGACGTGCTTCTCCTCAGCCACTTGCTAGCAACTGACCCTCACTTTCATGCTACCCTATGACTGTCACGCACTCTCCACTCCTCACCTGGACTAGAGAGACATACATATTCTGACTCTGTGGTAGGAAGAAAAGTTTAGCCAGCTTCTCCCTTCCCCTGCGCGCACTTGCGCAGGGCCGACTGAGCATCTAACCTTTCACTATCACTCTTTCCTGGGGTCGTCGTCCTGGTTTTGGCTCGGTTGACAGCTCAAAGTCACTCCCTCCTCGGCTCGTGCTCGGAAAGAGGTCAGTTTCTCAGTTTCTCAATATTGTTCTTGTTTTTACATGCTTCCGTAGTTTGACTCTAGCTCTATCAAAGTTTTTAAAGTTACAGGAAAGTAGTTTTTCGAGCGTACACTTCTAGTTTATTTCAGTTATAATGAGCGCTGGTTGAGTCGGTTAGCCTTGCTTAAAGAAAGCTTTTGCTTTTAGAAATGGCCATTACAAGTCCCTCTGTACAAAATCAGTCCTTTTAGCAAGCTTAAATCTCTGTATAGAATTTGGTTTTTGTTCCAGCATGTTCTGGTTAATATTTCACAAATTGAAGAATTCTATAGTGTTTTACAAGCCCTGCACAGACTTTCGAGTCAAGATAGGAGAATGGTGGTGCAATTTTGGAGTCTATTGTTGTTGCATTGTATGCCATGACACTTCTTCTAGTTAATTCTCCCTGGAGGAATACTGGATAGAGACTGTTGCTGTCATTGCTTCTGATCCGGCTCCTGACCCCTCTCCCTCCATTCTGCCCTCCTGGTTTTCAGGGTCAGAAAACTGTTTTCTGGTGACCGGGAATAGAGGACCAAAATCTAGTTTTCCATGGGGCTCTGGAAAAGTACCATGGACACAGTTCTTCACACCTGCGGGAGTTAAGATTTAGGTTCAATTCTCCTCGAATAGTACGTCCTATGTTAGAGGAGTCATAAAATCTTTCTCCAGGCATCACCTATTCCGGGTCTTATATTCAGTGCCTATCCAGCTGTTCATTTATTCCCCGTACTACATCCCGATTCGACAATCCACTATCTCAGCTAAACTAGCTTTTTCTAAATCCGAGCCTCTCTCGATTTGCAATAAATTTCTTCTCGAGTCTTCTGATTACCAGGCTTTTTGTTAGAACGGGTTTCATTCCTCTTAATTTTCCTCACCTCATCCAAGCTTTTCTCTCAGATCCGGATGACTGTGTATTTATTTCTAGCCCATCTGCCCCGATTTGGATATCTTCTCAGGAATCCTTCTCTCCCTACAAAGCTTGGCGGCCATTTTGAACGTGCATGGAGGGTGGGTCTGACGCATCGGCCATGGAGGCCATGGTTCGGGCTACTATCCTGGCCGAAAAGGAATGGGGTGGCGCCACATCAGCCAAAGACTGGCATGCTACCTCGGACAATGTGGTTATTCAACCATCATTGTATGATGCTGACTGGGATAGAATTTGATCTTAGCAAGCTCTACGGGAACACGCAGGCCACTACAACAAGGCCTGAAAACCAGTTAAGACCACTCCTCTGCCTGCTGCTATAAAATTAGATAGTGTCCACCTGACTGAATGAATAGAATGCCTCCAGGATTTCGTATTAATTGTCCGATGGCACTTCTCTGATATGGATGAAGCCACTATGCGAAAATGGCTTGAGATACAGTGGAAGTCGCTAAATGGATACCTCTCCATTATCTCAAAGCTCATGAAAGAGTGGTATTTCTTTCATTTTCTAAACGCTGTGGATGCAGAATCCATCCTGTCCCGGCCCTGGGTTCATAAGAGGAGTTTTCTCAGCCTCCACAGATAGTATATAGGGTACGATCCATTGATACACACCCCCTCGAACAACTTGATCTGGGTAAAGCTCCCAAACCTCCCCCTGGAGATATGGTCGAAGGAAACCCTTTAAGAGATAGGTAACTCCATTGGCATATTTGTCTACGTTGATCCATGGTGTCTTGGGGAGAGAGATAAACGCATCGCATGGATTCTCATTGAAAAGGTCTATAGGGGTGGCTTCCTCGACCACATAGAAATTGCATGGAGGGATCTCAAAATAAAACAACGACTTGAATTTTGGGGCATTCCCTTTAGGTGTTCTGCTTGTCATAGGACAGGACATCTCATAAAAACTTGCCCTAGATGCCTGATTATAAAAAGCAGGATGCTTCATGAAAAGGAGAAGCCATCTCCTCCGGACAGTTTTAGACGAGCAGGTCTGGACGACACCCATGATTACAATAATCTGGTAAACAGAATCAACCTGTCTCCTCAGTATTTCTCACAAGATCTCTCTGTAGGTCTCTGTTCCAAACCTGAATTCTCATCTTTGAATGGTTTTGACGTGGAAAAAGATACACACTCCTTTTTGAGTTCGCCCTCCCCCCGATACCACTCGATGATAGAGCTATTCCCCCCATCCCTGATCTCCAAACCTTAGGACTTTACAGTGTGCTCCCAATCCATCCTCATCTCATCATTCTCGCCTACCCCCGAAAAGGTTAATTCGTCCTCGAAAGGAAAAGAACCGATCATTTCCGCCACCCCCTTAAACTCCCTGGTCTCTTCCCCAACTAATCACTTTGACAGTGATTTAGATCTTCTCCTTAGTAAGAAATCTCTTGAGCTGAAGCCATTAACCATCCATAAGCCTCGTAAGCCCTCACCTCCTCTCATCAACCCGAGCTCTGCTAAAAATATTACAGTAAGGAAAAAATTTAACAATGGAAGTAGACATTTTCAGGGAAAGACTAAGGATGCGGACAGTGGAGAGAGAAACCTATCCCTTATGGATGTGCCCATCATTGACATGTCAGAGTATCAGCCTCTTAGAGCATGCACAACTGAAAAGCCCCCCAAATGACCTTCATCATATCCATGAATATCCGAGGCCTGGGAGCAGACCTCAAATTTTTGGTGCTTAAAGACCTCTTCACCTCTGCCAAGCCAAAGATCATTCTTGTACAAGAGACCATGCATAGCAAATAGATGTCCATCTCCTACTTCAGGAAAATGTTCCCCTCGTGGCACATGGCAGCCTCGGAAGCGAAGGGTCTTTTGGGAAGTTTGGCGGTATTGTGGGATCCTTACTGGATTAGAGCCAAAGCCTTCAAATGTTTTGTGGGCATCCTTGTATCTGCTTTCATTAGAGGATATAACTTCCCCATCAATATATTAAATATCTATGCTCCTTACAAGGATAGGACCCTCTTCTGGGATAAATTTTTTGGCTCAGAAATCTTTGACATTGACTCATTAATGATTGTAGGCGATTTAAATATTTCTCTTAGCTCAGAAGAACGTTGGGGAAATTGCAGAAAGAGAGATCTGCTCGCTGATCGAATAACGTTTGAACTCCTACACAAGAATCTTGTAGATGTTTCCCCATCCAAATTGATGCCCACATGGGACAATGGAAGAATTGCAGAGGCCTACATTGCAAAAAGGATAAACCTTTTTCTTGATCATGCCAGCATAATTGATAAAATGGGAATGCCTTCCTCGTCCATTGAGAATGTTTACATCTATGACCACAGGCTGATTTCCCTCAGCTGGAAGGAAAAGGGGTTTAGGAATAGTTACCCTTTCAAATTCAACAGAATTTGCTTAGAAGACCCTGATTTCAATGAATTAATAACAAAGTCATGGACGGAGTTATCTGCAAACAACTCTTTACCCCCCTACTTGACATTTCGAGACAAACTGTCCCAAATTAGAAAAGTGGTAAAGAATTGGCAATACAAAAAAAGACTGGCAGACAGAAAGGTTCTTCAAGAAGTGCAAAAGGACCTAGACAGAATCTCAAATGTTTTGGAGACCAACTCGCTCCCTTTCAGTTTGAGATGTTGCCTCAATGAGCTTGAAAGAAAGAAATAACTTTTACTAAAGTAGGCAGAAACAACTTGGCGGTAAAAAAGCAGGGCAATATGGCTCAAGGAAGGGGACCGAAACTCTAAATTCTTCCACAAGTATGCAAATGCCAGACGGGAGAGAAATTCCACATGGAAGATTAGCGATGGTTAGGGGGGCTTTCTCTTCTCACATCAAGAAATCACAAATGAAACTATGAGACATTTTAAAAATCATTACAAAAGAAAGGAAAACTGCAGCTTTCAGGATATCCTATGGGGTATTGACTTGTTTCCTCAAATGTTTGATGACGCAAAAAATGAAAGTCTATTCCAGCCCATTTTAGAGGAAGAGCTTCTTGGAGTTATGAAGGCCTTCAAGAAGGATAAATGCCCTGGCCCAGATGGCTGGATTATTGAATTCTTCATTCACTATTTTGACATTATTAAATGAGATCTTTTGATAATGGTTGAAGCAGCAAGAGTCTCTGGCATCATTCATCAGATTACTTCCTCCATGCAGATAGCTCTTATCCCAAAGAAATTAGAAGCGGATACCTTTAGGGATTTCAGGCCAATCTCTTTATGCAACATAACTTTCAAAATCATCTCGAAAATTATTTCTGAAAGAATGAAATCAACCTTAATCAGCTTCTTAACAAAGGATCAACATGCTTTCTTAAAGGGGAGGAATATATTGGACGCTGTGGCAAACACTCGAGAAGGCCTATTCTCCATGATCTCCAATAAAACAGAAGCTGCCATTCTGAAAATTGACTTACAAAAAGCTTTTGACTGCTTAGATTAGGGTTTCATCAAATGTTTACTAGCTAAAATTGGCCTGAAATCAAATGCCATAAACTGGATTATGGCACGTATCGAGAATGTGAACTATTCAATCATCATAAATGGAATTCCCTCCCCTTTCTTCCCAGCAGAGAGAGGGCTGCGCCAAGGGTGCCCTCTCTCTCTGCTGTTGTTCATCCTAGCAATGAACTCTTTGAGCCTTCATATCAATAAGGCAGTTTCTGAGAACAGATGCAAGGCCGTGAAGATTTGCAGGAACAACTACATCTCACACAATTTGTTTGTCGACAATGTGCTTATTTTTGCAATGCTGTGCAGAATATCGTGGATATGTATAAACGACATATTAAATAAGTTTCAAAGCGCCACTGGATTACAGATAAACAAGTCAAAGTCCACTCTCTTCCACAACAATGCCAACATGGAAATAGTGGAATGGATATCTTTACTGTTTGGAGTAGAAGCGAGATCAATCAAGGATGGCTTAAAATACCTGGGTTTTCGGCTAAAGGCAAAGGGCTACACTAAGGATGATTGGAAATGGCTAATTGATAGATATTATAAAAAGATCTCTGCCTGGGAATATAAATATCTATCATTGGCAGGCAGAATCGTTTATCTCAAGTAGTTCTATCTCAACTTGCATTATATTGGGCTCACATCTACTTTCTCCGGCAAACATCATATAGAAAATGAACAAGGTGACTGCTAACTTCATATGGGGAGGCACATCGGTAAAAGGAAAATATCATCTCACCAGCTTGAAGAAAATCTCTCAACCAAAGTCCTCATGTGGTTGGGGTTTGCTAGACTTGACGGCCTTCGGGAAAGCACTTATGTGCAGATCTCTATGAAGGGGAATTTTCAGGGAAGGGCCCTGGAGCACTACCATTAACTTAAAATATATGCGAGGCAAGAGTATGGAGTATTGGTTCTGCCTAAGAAGGATTGGAGCCAGGAATGGTTCTGCGATATGGCTCAGCTTCCGCAAAATCGAGCAATACTTCCTATCGAATATGAAATGTTTCTTACAATCTGCCAGTAATACCTTCATTCGTCTTGACCCCATCATGAGCGGGCATGATAATATCTCCATACCTGAAAGAATCCTTTTTCCTCCACAGCAAGGGCTTTTTTACATGGGACAAGATTATTTCAGGATGGCATGGCCCCCTCCCTTCATGGAAAATGGCCATAGATCTAGGTTTATCAAGGCAAATGGCAATCCAATGGAACACAGTCAGAAATGTATTGAGAAGTTGTGGTTTTTACAGGTCTAGGTTGCATGATTTCCTCATATGGAAGGTGTCTTCTGCTGATATATATAGGTTCGCGTCAAGGATATATATTCTGACCTGCTTGATTTATTGCCCTCGATTTCTCACCCCATTTTCCCTATAGTTTTTTGGAAATCAGGCTACTCTCCTAAATTATTTTACTTCTTGTGGCTGGTGTTTAACAACAAAAATCTGTCCTGGGAAAAATTAAAAAAGAGACAGTGGCACGGGCCGAGCATATGCCTCATGTGCCAATCAAAAGAAAAAAAAAACTATCACATGTTCTTCCAATGCAAATGTATACAACAAATTTGGCATGAATTGGCAGTTTTGTATGGTTTCCCCCTGGTCACTCATGTTTCTACTTTCACAGCCTTTGAATGGTGGAGTGGATAGAGAGATTCATGGCGCTCCTTCATTATTATTGTCCTATGGTGTGCATGGAAGTGGAGGAACATAATTATCTTCAATGATGTAAAAGAGCCTCTCAATGATATCACACAGTGCATTATTTCCATCTACAACACAGTTCCGAAAAAGCTTCCCAATTTGACAACGACCAACAAAAATGGACAAGAAGTTTCTCAAGAAGTATCTCAAGCTTGTTTCCCTAAGGCTTTTTTTGATGGTGCCGCTATGAGGAACACATGTGGCTACGAGGTTCTCATTTTTATGGATGAGAGTCTTCATTACAATCTTTCTTGGAATGCAGGAAACGACACCAACAGCTTGGATGAGGCAAAGGCCCTTGCTGGTCTCCTTGCTTTTGTATTTTTTTTGATATACAAGCCATTTCTATTTTTGGAGACTCAAAAATCATGGTCGACCATGTAAATGGAAGAAGCCGCATCATGTGTCCCCACCTTTCTGTTTGGATGGACAGGATCATGTTCTATTGGGGCCTTATGCAAGACTGCTCCATCTAGCACATCTTCAGAGCCCAGAACCAGCATGCCGACAGTCTGTCCAAGGACGGTTTCCATCTTGCCCCAGTCTCCTGGTCCCTAAAGGTAAGGTCTGGAGTGGAATTCTTCTCCATCCAGGATTTCTCTCTCTTAGTCTTTTGATCCACAGATCTGGTTTTTCATCCTTTTTGGTTTTCAACGCTTTCGTATAGCTTATATGTGTTTCTTCTTTGGCATCAAGTGCCTCTCCCTCATGTATCTGCTTTGTATCTGTTGTATATGTTTATGTATCTGTTCATCTTCATGTTCCTTCTTATGTATCTGCTTTGTATCTGTTGTACCCGCTTACGTATCTACTCATCTTTAGGGATCAGCTCACCTTCATGTATATGAATATATGTTTTATCTGCATCCTTCTTCGAGGATCCTCATCCTTGAGTTGCTTCTTCAGATGAATATGTAATTATCTGCTCTGCTATATAGTCTCAATATTATTGCTTTTTCTTCCTGGAAAAAAAAAAAAAAAAAAAAAAAAAAGAAGAAGAAAGAAAAGAAAAAAGAAAAGAAAGAAAAGAAAAGAAAGAAAAGAGAGAAGAAAAGAAAAGAAAAAAAGAAAAGAAAAAAGATGATGAATGAATAAATAATAAATAAATAAAAATAAAAATAATAATTAAATAATAATAATAATAATAATAATATATTTCACATCTATTTTAAGGAAAATATTTTGATTTAATTTTTCAGTATAAAACTCGGTGGTTTTGAGCGGACGAGGCAAGAATATATACTCCTATCTATTCTTAATGTAACCATTAGCAATTTAACAATCTTCAACACGTCTTAATTGTATGTGGATGACTGCGATAATATTAAAGGATTTTTTTTTTTTAAACATATCATATAAGTTAGACACTTATTATTTAATATAAAGAAGATATTTTCTTAATGTAACCATTAACAATTTAACAATCTTCAACGGGTCTTAATGTATTGATTGTGAGTGGACGACTTCGACCTATCAAAGGAAAGAATTTTATTTTTTTTAAACATATTATTTAAGTTAGACCCTTATTATTTAATATAAAGAAGATACTTAAACTATTTGTAAAGATTAATATTTAGTATAAAGGAAAGATTAATTTTAGTATAAAGGAATGTAAAATTTTATTTTAATTATATATTATTTAATATAAAATATACATTTAAAATATTTTTAAAGATTTATAAAGGAGAGTATAATTTTAAATAATGTTTAATAAATTAGAATTATTATTTGATTTGTTTTAATTTGATATTCAATTTTTTTTTTTCTATTAAAATTTATGAAAATAATTTTAGTAAAATAATTTGTGGATAAAATTTAAAAGGGTTTTTATAATTTTAATTTAATTATAAATGGTGAATGATAATGATTTAATTTCCATGAAATATTATAAAATATTTTTAGTAGTCACATATTAAAGTTTGATATTTATTTCATAAGTAGTTGATATTGAAGCTATGACATTGGCCCAGTCTACATGGGGTAGCTCAAGCGGCAATGGCCGTGGAAATGAAGTCTCACCGAACCGGAAGTCTTGGGTTCAAATCTTGAGCTACCCTTCCCCCGTTGAGGGGTACTTAATGGACATGTAAATCGGAGAGTCCCGCCAGCCTACAAAAAAAAGAAGAATCTATGACATTGGCCCATGATATTACTACAAAACTTATTTGCCAATTTAATATGTCCATTAAAAATTATACCAAAAAACTTAGAAATTATACATCTTTTTCATATTAAATTATACAACATTCCTATGATAATAATAAAGAATATAATAAATATAATTACAAAACAATTATTGCAAAACTTATTTGCCAATTTAAAATTTCCATTAAAAATTAAAAAAAAAAACTCAAAAATTATATTCTTTCACATATTAACAGTGTTTTTATAATAATAATAATAATAATAATTAATTACTCCATAATAATAAAAAATTAAAATAAATATAATTACAAAGCAATTAATCCCTACAAATATAATAAATATAATTGCAAAGCAATTATCCCTACTAAATACTTGAAAACAAGTTGAAATTTATCCCTCTCAAAAAAGGAAAGAATGGCAAACTTAAAGTAAGTGATTTATACTAAAATTGAAAAACAAAATATGATAGCTACGCCTCATCTTGGACCAATGCATCTACCTCTATCCCGGATCGAAAGTGGTGTGCCTAATTGGAAGCATTTGCTCACAATTTAGAGTTCAACGCTAATACGACAATCGGTCAATAAATCCATCCCCTCATCACAAGAGTAGATGCTTCTTCAAACACAATAGGCCATGTTTACAATCTTATGCCGTAATTGATGATGCGAATCTGGAATAATAAGTTAAGATCTACTCAACAACAATGGGTAACTACCACATTTAGTTGTACAACATAAACTTTGCTAATTGAACCTCATCTCAAACCATTAAGGTCTATCACTGTCCATTGTTTTAGAAATTTTTATTGAGAGTAAAAAGGGTAAAATCCTTTGGTTATTTTATTATGTTCTTTGCGGACATCTATCATCCATTTTGCACTATTATCTTATTGTTGATAGTTTTGTTTATTTTTTGGGTTTTGAGTTAACTCTAAGATTTTATTTATTTATAATTTTTTATTTTTATTTTATTTTTTAAATAAATATTTTATAGAATTTATTATATATTATGTTAGGTTAAAAGTTTGAATTTTATATGAGGTAGTTGACTCATGTTATGAATAAAGTATAATAGTCACAAGTGATGAATCGTGGGCATGGATTTGACATTGATATGTGCATTGACCTTGTGCTTTTGATGGTGTATGGTGTTGGTAATGTACATACAAGGTATAGTGTTGACATCACTATGACATGTGTGTTAAAGCAATATCACAGACTCCATAAGGAGGAGAATGAGTTAGGCATATGTAACATAGATGAATGTATTCATTATTTTTTATGTCTGACTAATACCAATTGTGCCAATATTTCAGCTTAAAAATCCCACAAGGTTCAACTTAAGCCGAAAGACGCTTCCTTCAACCCAGCTAAGGGTAAATAATAATTACCCTTTAATTTTCATTTAAAACCAAGTGGGAGGAGCCATAAGGGCATAGTGTGAACCCTTTTTATAAAACCACTAGATCCAGGAACTCCTTGTAGAAATAACCAATAAAGCCAAAGATGTTCATACATCAAATATAGGTATGGCCACTTTAATAGCTCCTAGGGCTTAATCTTCCCTCCCACTTCACGCAATGTGATTGCCTTGTGACTAGGTCCCGCCTTTTCAACTCTGGTGAGAAACTCAATATTCCTAGGACACGTTTCTTAGCCTTATGTCATTCGAGCACATCCAATAGTAGATGAAATCAAATCCTTTCGAGAGGCAAAATGGAGGGAACGAGAATTATTCTCATAAGTTATTGTTCCACTGACCTCCATCTATTATCATCCTTGACACTTTTTAAATAATGTGCGTAAGTCCCTTTTTCCTCTTAAAAGAGTCAGTGACTCGACAATCCCACTTTACTCCATCCCTTCCATGTATTTGGCTTTAATGTCACCCTAAAAATTTCTATATCGGTCCCACTTTACTCCATCCCTTCAATGTATTTGGCTTTAATGTCACCCTAAAAATTTCTATATTGGCTAGCCTTTACATGTTATCCTAGTGTTGAGTCACCTTGACACTTCTTTCTTAACAGTTTTTAAACCTCTCAAGGAGACAAAACTTGAGAAACAAGGATATTTTCTATCATCAATCAATCTTGACCTCTATTAAATACTGTACTTGACATTTGACCTCTTTCATTATGTTGATGTTCCAGGAGGATTGAACATCCTCACATCCCACTTGCCAGTTGCGCATCTAAAAAAAACCTTTGTTCCACCGCAGCATTTGACACATTGGTTGTCCTCAAGGTTATCCTGCTCTTTTCATTAGTGCGTAAAGGCTTGTGCTTTTGGGGAAATTTAGCACTCATCATGGGTTCTTGTTCCTCGTGCTATCCAATTTAATGGTTCCAAATCATCTCGATGCTTTGCACATCAACGCACTTCCACGTATGCCTAGCATCTAATCATCTCAACGCTCCTCTATGTGCTTCTCATTTGTTCTTCCGAGGATGACCTCTTGGGACATGTCACCCCGACACCGTCTCTTTATGAATTTGTTTAGACAAAACTTTGAGTTTTCTCCCTGACACCCGTCATTTGACGTACTCTCATCCATATTAAAAAGACCAAGTCTCCAACTCTTTTCTTCTTTATGCACATAGCCACTGCTACGCTACTCCTACATAAGAATCACTCCAAACTTCAATGTGTTCTTCTCTATGTCTTCCTTTTATCCCTCTATAGCCTCCATGCTTCCTCTGTGTTGTTCCTATGTGAACTCTAGCTTTGTTCAAGGAAGATTTTTATTCTTCACAACGTTTGTGATCTCTGCATACTCTTATGTGTTTGTTTCATGCTCAAACCCCTCATGAGCTGAATTGCATTCAATTTGAATAACATTCACATCGATTAAGGAAAACATTCATAGTAATGTACATAGGCCCAATCACACATTCGATGCTCAAAGTAGAGTGCTTCCTCTATTAATGAATATATATACACATAATTTATAAAAGCTCCCCTTTCGCTAGATTTACATTCTATTGGCCCTTATTGGCTTCATTGCCACACTTGGCCTCTAATCCTCTCTCCTCTCTCTCCTCTTTGTGATGGCTCTCTTTGCAATTTCTCTAATGGATTTATTCTTACAATATACGAAGGGATCTTAAACTACAAACACTTCAAATCCACAATTCACTCAGCTAATAAACTCCTTAAAATCTTCTAGATCCACAAAATCCTCACAAGAAATTGATCTTATGTCAAGATTTCCCTAACTCACTTAATCTCCTGAGACGACTTCTTAGAAAAATATCTCATTCCATACAAATTACATTAATATTACAATACAATAAAGATGAGGCGGAATCTTATTAACCACAAAAGCTTCAATAAATTTGGAGTGGCTAAGCTGTATAAATGATTAACACACTCGAAAGTTCCAGTTGCTATAAAAACGGATGAAAATCCCAAAGAAATAAACCAAATGATATGGTAGAAACCAATTCCATATCAAACTATGGCCACTCATTATTATGGACCAATACAATTAATTTGAATTTATATAAATTACAAATGGTTTATCAAATCAAGAGAGTAAAATTAAGGATATTAGCTATTTTTAATCAACTTTGCTTCATATTCATTAAAAATATGGCTTAATTTTATTATATAATTTTAATAAAAATGTGCTCCATATCCATTGAAAATATGAATCTGCCATTAACATAAAAGTGTATATGAAACGCAACTGATATAAAAATATTTTTTATATAAGAACTTACGTTTGTGAGGAAAAAATACCTTAAATGTATATCATGCATACCTATGTGAACTCTTTTCTTTGATAATTTATAATAATGTCATGTTCTATTGTTTTGGGTTAACGAGACCAGGACTTTGTCCTCTCTCGTTTCCTTACCCATATCAACATCACACAACTCCTGCGAGAATAAAAGTGAAGTTCCAAATCAACGTTAGGTACCCGCACCCCACAAGCTTTAAACTGAGAAGTAAACACATGAAAACTACCAAATGGAGGACCGCAAGTCATGAAACCAGAAGTTGGGAAGTAAATGACAACTACCAAATGGAGGACCGCAAGTCATGAAACCAGAAGTTGGGAAGTAAACAAACGACAGCCACGAAAGGGAGGAGCACAGAGTACGATAGAAATTTAGATAATGGAATTTTTATTTTAATGACTTTTACTAGGTGATAGACCCTTTTTTTTTTTAATTTATTATGAGGACGATGTGTTCTTCTTTTCATTTTCACTGCGGTTGGTATATGACATTAACATTTATTAGATAATCTATTTATGTTCTCCTTTTCATTTTTAGTGAAGTTGTTAGGTCACATTAACATGTATTAGACACTCAATTTAAACGGTTAACAATTTAGTGTGGGGATGAAATGTAGCTGTTTATATATATATCAAATTCGATATCAATTATAAAAAAAAAAAAAAAAAAAATTAATTTCACTTTTTATATAAATATAAAATCAAAAGTTCTTCATTGTATTAATAAAGTAGAGTTTAATTGTTTTATTATTTTATTTTTTGATATATTATTTTTTAAGCGGGTAAGGTATATGATTTTAATGATTTAAAGTTTTTATGAAATTAAATTGAATTATATATTTCAAAATGTAATTTAAATAATGAAAAATTACAATCTAACAAAAATAAATTGTATCATCTGGTTTTTATGAAAATCATCAAAACATTAAAATAGTTAAATTGTGCCTATAATTTTTTTTTACATGGATAGTTTTCATAATAAAATAGAGATAATACTTTTTTTAATAATAATAATAATTAATGAGGGTCAGAATAAACTGTTTTAATATTTATGTTAATAAGATATATTTTATATTAACTTTAAAGTATTTTTATATTGATTTTATAGGTAATGGAAAAAACATTGAACATATTAATAATGAAAAACCTAACAATATTATTATAAAAGAATATTTCAATATCTATTTTAAGGAAAATATTTTGATTTAACTTTTTCAATATAAAAGTCAGTGGTTTTGAGTAGACGAAATAATAATATATGCTCATATCTATTCTTAATGTATGCATTAGCAATTTAACAATATTCAACAAGTCTTATTTGTTTTTTTATGTCACTTGTCAATATCTCTTTTGGATGTGGAAGGTTAAACGTGCAATTATTTGTTGCAAGTAATGCTTCCATGTCATGTTTAGTTGTCATTGTGAGTCCCTACGCATGATTCTAGAAATTATCAATTCTTATGTAATGAGTTGGAGTCATTATCTAGAGGTGTTGAAGTCAGTTCATAATTTCCTATAGATGTAATTTTTGAAATAAATAATATCATAGTATAAGATTTATGTTGTGCAAAATTGTTCTATGTTCTATTTTTATAATATGGTATCAGAGTAGAATAGGTAATAGCTTATCTCCTTTATAGCAAGGCCAGGAAAATGTGGGAAAGCCTTGAGATTATTTTTATGTAAATAGATAGTGTAAAAAAGTGTTTGATATATTGCTTTGTGTGAGTAAATTTTATTTTTGTTTGTAGATCTATTCACATTGTGCTCTCATTTGTAGGGGTCGCCAATTTCATGAAAAAAAATTCCTTGTAAGAAGACAATCGTCACTTTCAATGTGATTGGATCAGTGTCAACACAGAAACAAAGAGAAACCTATTTTCCTTTCAATTGCAGCGATTTCGGCATATAGAAAAAGAGTAACCAACCTCACACGAAGAGTGAAGCATCTTAAGGGTGGAGCATCTAAGCATATAAAAAAAGAGTAAACAACTTCACACTCTATACAAGGAATCATATTCTCATATAAAGTGGAATTTGGGTAAAAAAAATCTATTAGAGGTCTGAGATGAACATCATTAAAGAATGGAGCTAAGGTGAAGTAGGAGGAAAAAGACAGTTTAAGGATATATTGAAAGTAATCTAAGGAAGCTCAAGAAGTTGATTAAAGGATCATATAAGGAGACCTTATAAGGAAAGAAGCTTACTATCTTCAAGGACAATGTTTAACACAATAATAAGATAACAAATTAGAAGAATAATTCAATTATAATGCTTGGAAGAAGAGGATAGATCTGATCCTAAAAAAGAATAAAGTCTTGGATCTAGTAAAAGGAAAAGTGAAGAAGTCTAAAAAGAAATCAAGAGGTTTAAAGGGTCAATAAATAAGGGACAAGGATCAAGAAAATTTTTCCAAAGAAGTTTCACAAAAGAAGAAAATGAGGGAAAGACCCAAAGTCAAAAAACTATTTTCTAGGAACTGTTAGGGACTATAGCCCTTGCATATCATTCTACTATCCCTGAAGGTTGGAAGGATCCCTTACCAACTTCCAAAGATAAATATCCTACTCCTTGTATTGTCTTTCATATTTAATTTTCTTTACCTATGTAACTTTGTTTGCATTAATTACTAATCACATTTATATTCATATTTTCCTTGTTTAGGAAACAATTGCTGAAGACTCAAGGAAGGAGGAGTCACAAGACAAATAATTGGAATTACAAGGTTTGTTTAAAGAAAAAAAAAACATATGTCTAGAGCTATAAGTTTCTCTCTTCATGATATTAATACTTCATAAACTATAATGCACCACTAAAAATGATATCTAATATAATGCACTGTGAAAACCCCTCAATAGTTATATTACTAACATCATTGTGTCTAGCTCTCATGAATAATAAATATTCTTGATTGGTTTATTGATCATTTGATAAATTTTCCCTCCTCATATCTTCGATTACTCGTGTGGAACCCTAGAAAGGATCTTTGTGAAAAACCATAACTTAAGGGTATGATGATTATGTGTGAAACCATAAAATACTTAGGGTTATTTTTTAAGTCAAAAGAAATTTTTTTGATGCCATGATCATGTCATGTTTGGGGCTTTGGTATGGGTATGGAAATCATATTTGATTAGGCTTGAATGGTGATGTCTAAAATCTTAAACCTTTGAAGTATTGATAATTTAGGGTTTTCTATGTTTTGTATTGAAACCCTAGATCATTAGGGTTTGGTAGGGTCTATAAGAAATACCTTTATAATGTCCTAGAAAGTATATCTTTAGTACATGTGTTTGTCTGATCGAAACCCTAGTCTGATAAAGTTTTTTATTTGTGTCTTCGGGTTTGACTAACACATGTTATGATATGCTTGATGGAATCCTAGATGTATGAGTTGACCTTATTGATGATGGTAATGATTCTTAGGGTTTCGAGTTAAGTCTTAGTTGGAGTTTGATGTTCTAGGATTATATTATCTGTGAATTATAGGGTTTTGTAAATAAACCTTAGTAGAAGTCCAAATATTTGATATATGATGACTACGTGATAATTTGATATTTGTGTAAGATTGTTGAAATCTGAGTTTTAGTTATGATTTATGTTTGATTGTTTAAGAAAATATAGGGTTTGCAACAAACCCTAGGGGAACCTAGTCATGTTGTTATTGAGTTATGATTGGTTTTGGTTGTTAAAAACACATGTATGAAATATAGGATCTCACACTAAATCCTAGTTAGAATTATAACATATGAATTCTGAAGTTGTTATATATATTGTAGATATATATTTGTTTAAATTGTCTCTAGGGTTTTCAATATGATGTAGTAGGGTATGTCATACCTTTGAAAGAAACATTGAAACCCTTGATGTAATGAAGTTTTTTATGAAGTAATCAAAGTATTGATGAAGTAGTCTAGGGTTTATGACAAAAACCCTAGCAAGAAGTCGAAGAGTATGTGTCTCGTGTTTGTAACCAAGAATTTGATGTTTAAATTTGAATGCTTCCATGATTTTGATATGGTTGACTTCATGCTTCTATATGTTTGGTTGTACTTTCTATATAAGTTATGCAGGTACATAATCTTCAAGATGGTAAAGATGTTTGTAAAATAAAGTTGATGTGATAAGCATGATGTGAATATTGATGGTCATGATAACTCTGATGAGAAGGATGGAAGTAATTAAATATTATCTGATCTCGAGTCCCTTAAGGTGAGTTGGATTTGAGATGAAAATTAGGTCCTCCCTAATTAAGAGGGAGTGATGTATATGGTTCTCCACTTCATGCGTCATGCACTAGACCAAAACTAACAGTCGTAAGTTTTAGTGAAGGACATGAGTGAGAGAAGAAATTGGAGAATGCATGTTGCAGGGATGCTAAGATAAGAAGAAGCCGAATCTATTTGTAGAATATGTCGTTGCATGAAAAGTATGAAAGGAAGTTATATGGTTGAGGAATCTACTATTAATATTCATTTGGAAAGCTCTAAGTATTACTATGAAAAGTCGAGAAGAAACATCAAGTTTTATGGAGACCTCGGAGGTTTGTATATTCTTATGGACATTTGAAAGTTTGTTAGTAATTGGGGTTGTGTTTGTATAGGTAAATCTCTCGAAGGTTTGATAGCATGATTCACATGATTAGGGTTGTCGATTAGTTTGATCGGGAGATATTCATTATTGATTTATTTGATCTGGAATAATTTGTTACCGATTGAAATAATAAAGAAGTTAAGGCTTTGTGAGTAAGACATTGCCTCAGAGGACATCTGGCAAGAACTTTTTCTTGATCTCTAGTTCCTGAAGTAGGGGCGATGGCACTTGTCATGGAGCTTAGACCTTGGATATGCACCTAGATACCTGGGTTGATGGTTAGTAAGTAAGCCTGGTGGTACCTAGAGAGGCTGAAAGTTTTATTCCTTCTTAGTCCCACTTGGATAGATTTCCCTAGTTAGGAATATAGTCTGTGGCATTGCAATGCCTAAACTGTTGAAAGACCTTGGATATATTGCCATGTTTAGGAATCTACTCCATGCTATTGCAGTGCCTAAACTCCTCATAGTTCATATAGCTTAAGATCTTCCATATGAATACCTCCCTAGTTAAGAGGGAGTGTTGAAAAATGTAACTAGGTTCGGTCTTCATAAAATGTATTTGTCAAAAGAATTTTTATTATTGTTACAGTGACTTATTAAAGCATGGGTTTCATGCTTGGGTTATAATTTTATTATTCAAAGTACATTGTGGACTCCTAGGATTAATAAAGAGTCAATATAGTCATTGTAAATTTTATGAGACCCTTCTTGGGATTTCAAATTATATAAAAATAAGTTTTTTTGAGACAAAAACTAATTACGTAACCTCCACACCAAGTCGGCCTCAAAAGAAGGAATTCAACCTCATTAGAAGGCTATATGTATAAGGCAGTTCGACTTCATTTGGTGCATCTCACTCTCTCTCACATAGTTCAATATATAAAGTTGGAAGCTTGAAGCTGGGAAAAGTGTGAAGGTGAATAAGGAGGCTTAGAGGAGTGTGAGTTTGGTCAAGAAGGAAGGAAAGGACAAAATCAATTTTTTTGTATCTCTCTCTCTCTCTGGAAGCTTGAAGCTGGGAAAAGTGTGAAGGTGAATAAGGAGGCTTAGAGGAGTGCGAGTTTGGTCAAGAAGGAAGGAAAGGACAAAATCAATTTTTTTGTATCTCTCTCTCTCTCTCTCTCTCTCTCTCTCTCTCTCTCTCTCTCTCTCTCTCTCTCTCTCTCTCTCTCTCTCTTCTCTCTCTCTCTCTCTCTCTCTCTCCCTATCTCTATCTCTCTCTCTCTCTCATGTGGGCTAGTTTAGGAGATCGAAGTCTCCTTGTCAAAATCGAAGTTGTTGTTGATGTTGGAAGTTGCCAAGTCAAACTTGTTGCTGATGCCAGAAGCTTCCAAGTCAAAGTTGTTGTTAATGTTGGAAGCTGCTAAGTCGAAGTTGCTAGGGTCGAAGTGCTGCTGCTACTACGTCAAAGGTTGGATCAAAGAAGGAGAGGTTGGCTTGGTGTGGTGAAGGTCTTTGTCTATTTTGAAGAGTCCCAAGAAAAACTATTCAAGCAAGAAATTTTGACTGAGTTTTCCCCTAAATAGGGGGTTTTCCCTAACAGAGTGCCTACATCTTATATCTTGTATCTTCTATCACAAGTAATTATCAAGAAAGAGAAATCTAACCCTAATATTACTAGAATTGATTTCTCAACACCATAAATTGATTAAAATCCTCTTTGATCAAATAATTTATGGTGTAACTACTTTGTTTCCTTTCTACAATATACTCTTTCTTTGACATCTCATTGCACTCTATGTTGTACATTCTACTTTATAGGATCAAATTTCTTGTTTTGCTGCCTACTCATAATTCTACTAATAAAATCCCTCTCAGTCCATGGAAACGTGTTACTAAAAATGCTTTACATTCTATGGAAACTCCTTATGATTAACTCCTTCATTAGTCTCCATGCTCCTTCAATTCCATTATCAAACTTTGTCTTTTTGATGCAAGATAAATTGAATTTTCCAACAAAGTTCAACTTTGCAATCTGAATTACGTTCACAGAATCAGTTATTTACTCATTTGAATATTATTTACTACATCACAAAGTATTTAAAATAACACACAAAATAATACAAAGAGTCGTACACAAAGCCTTTGGAAAAACTTCATTTCCATTAAACAAAGGAAAATTTTACATGCATAAACTCATAATCATACATTTCTTCCTTGGCCCCATTCTACATTCATTTGCCCATTTGTTTTCCCTTTTGACTTACAATATCTATAATAACATATACAAAAGAAAAAAAAAATCCTATCTCCATAAAATAATCCACAAATCACTCATGTTTTTCAATGTAGACTCACTTTTGCATTATTGACAAAATCTCTCCTATCTGTAGTTTTTCCAAATCCTAAAGGTGCCCACAATAGTTTCTCAGATTTCTAAACTTTTCTTTTCCTAACACTTGCTAATTTCTTACCAAGATTTTTTTTCTCCTACAAGTTCTCATGATTTATTTCCTAGAATTTTCATGCCTTAAAAGGTCGTTTTTCTTCTAAAAATTCTTATCTATATCTATATTTCTCTAAGAAATAAATAAATTAAAATTATTTATAATAAAGAAATAAAATTTATTTTACATGTTAAGACCATGTTTAGATATTTCTCTCCAAAAGGCTTGAGGACATAGAAGCTCTAATGCTCCTGCATCAGACTCCTAAGGTAGAAAAAGTTCATGAACTCCTAGTCATGTGTCATCAATTTCTGAATCCTCCAAGATCCCGAACCTTATGTTGTAGTTTTTCTTTCATCTTTGCATGTTGTTGTTCACTTGCTTTGTTGATGTAAGGTATTTCAATTAGATGAAAATTCTTGTTATTTTTCCTTTTTCTATTGCATCTTCTCTTGGATGTTTGCCTCAACAACATCCTCATTCCATCAACCTCATCATCCAACTCTATCCTTATATGAAATTCACACTTCTTTTCCACATGCTTCTGCATATCCTCCTTTTTCATAAAAGTTATAAAAATGTTATTTAATTTTGGCTGCCATACCTCCTTTATAACCCATTGATCATATATCATAGTGTTCCCCTAGTTCTCTTTTAAGGAAAATGCCTCTTCCCCTAGCTCTAATTTTTCATACTTAATATTGTAGTATTTGCCTTAATATCCTCTTTTGTAACAAATTAAGCTAATCATACAATTCAACAAAACCATATTGAATTTTATTTGTAAGCTCCATGCAATATCCATCACTTGGGTATTTTACCAACCACTCTTCCAAAAGTTACATCTCTTCCTATTTGCTTTCTTCCTATGCCATAAGACTTTCACACAATATTCCAATGATTGGAATCTCCTTGCGCATGTCTTCATGAAGTATCTCTTCCTCCTCTACAATATTCTTAGCATTATATTCCTAAATAATTTCTGCATCATTGTCATCATTCATGGAAGCTTCTAATAACTGCCCATCTCTAATATCTGCAAACACATGCTTAAGAAAAAACTCTTCGATCTCATCCATCTCCTCCAACAAATTCATTTCTTCATCAACCTGCATAAGCTCATCATCTAAGTTCCATTCATCACCTGCAACCATACACAAGGTGTTAGATTAAAAAATATGAGGCTTCTCATTTGATTCCTCAGTGACCACATCTCCATGTTGAACTGAATTAGTTAAATAATTCATCAAAATATGAATAAATTCTTCCGTGACATCTCTAGCTTCCTCTTCATCAAGGAATAATCCTTTTTCAAAAACACACATTTCATATTTAGTTGTTCTAAATTCTTCTTAAATCTGACATACAACCTTTGTCTTCATTTCATTTGTAATGAATGTCATCTCACCTTCTTCTTCTTCATTGTGCAACCATATTTCTGGTCTTCCTCATATTCTTGTAGAAACTCCACTAGTACACTAAGATGTACTTTCAATTCAGTCATTCCCCTCTCGAATTCCTCATCTCTTATTTTTTTCATGTTGGTTGTCTTGAAACTTCTTTTCAGCAAGCTATGACTTCTCTTTGAACCCACTATATGGTTATTAGTAGCCATCTTTACCTTTTCCTTTTCCTTTTTTGATTTCTCTGTTTTCATATATGAGCTACAACAAGCCTTCTCCATCTTTTAACAAGTCTGCTACTTGTCATGGTACCAAGTTATCCTCTTGGAAACTCCTCCCTTCTCTTCTTTAGGCAATTCTACCCACACTCACTGTGGAACTACCTTTGGAAATTTCTACCAAATTTTTTCTTTTTCGAACCTATCCTTCTCCTCATTTTCCCTGTAGTAGAACGTTTCTCCTCCTTTCAAGCACACATTCTCCTCAACTACAAAATTTGTTTGGCTGCTGCAATTTCACCTGCTCATGTTCTCTTTATAGAACTTTTGTTCTCCTCATTTTAGCAGTTTAATTTTCCACTCGGTTCTATCACAAATTCCTTCAATTGAGATATCTACATGCTCCTGCTTCCTTTGTCACAACTTCACTTTTTGTAATGGTTGTTATCTACAACATTCCTTCTTTTCTACCTGTAATCACAAATTATTTATTACTAGAATTAATATAAAAATGCCATATCCATCTTTATAAGATCCATGTCAATATCTTATCTTCAAGAGTCTTCCTTTAATTCAATCCACTAAACCAATTCCTTTCTAGAAACACACCTACTCTATACATTTCCAAAATAATTTCCCAAAAAAACATACCATCTCCAATCTTTTGTAATAATATCCAATATCCATAGAGTGTTCAACTCTGATACCACTTGATGCAAGAGAAATTGAGTTTTCCTACAAAGTTCAACTTCCCAATATAGATTACATGCAAACATTCAGTTATTTACTCAATTGAATATTATTCACTACATCTCAAAGGCTTTAAAATAATACAAAGATTCATACACAAAGCCTTTGGAAAATCTACATTTCCATTAAACAAAGAAAAACTGTACATGCAAAAACTCATAATCATACATTTCCGTGTTGGCTCAATTCGACATTCATTTGGCCATTTGTTTCCCTTTTGACTTACAAGATCTATAATAACATACACAAACAAAATCAATTTTCCTAGATCCATAAATCAATCCACAAATCACTCATGCTTTCCAAGGTAGACTCATGTTTTCCTTATTGAAAAATTCTTGCCTATCAATAGCTTTTATAAATCCTAGAAGCACCTCCAATAGTTTCTAATATTTCCAAAAAAATCGTGTCCTAACAACTTTCTAATTCCTACCAATATTTTTTTTTCTCCTACAACCTCTCATGATTTATTTCCTAAATTTTTCATGCCTTAAAAGGAAAATTTTCTTCTAAAAAATATTATCTACTAAACCTTATCTCTATCTATATTTCTCTTAGAAATAAAAAAATTAAAATTATTTACAATAACGAAAAAAAATCATTTTCCATGTCAAGACCAGGTTTGGGGATGTGTCTCCAAAATGCTTGATGACTTAGAAGCTTTAATGCTCCTGCATCACTTTTGCAGATATACCTCATTTCTGTAATTTTTTTGCTACTAACTTCTTTAAGAAATGTGTATGACTACTGTCATTTCCAACTCTTTATACTCTAGCTCAACGAAATTTTGCAGCCACTATTACATATCCTTAAGCTACAAATTCAGGGTTGTTTCCCTCTACAACAAACTGACATTTTGCATCTTGCTAAAATGACAAATGAACATAAATAATTTATACCTTTGTACAAGGTTTCCACCATGGTTTTTCTCCATTCACCTTTTCTTGTCATTTATTCTTTAGAACTTTCCATACTTTCTCCACTATAGTCGAGCATGGCCTTTTCCAAAGTTTCTCATGCTTCATAAATTGAATTATCTCCAACACAAATCATGTTTCCATGGACATCCTCATATTCTTGACAGTTTACACTATTTGCACTCATTATATCTACATAAAATACAAATGTTGTCTTCTCCATTGAAAACACAGAATTATGAGTCTATTTTTTCTTGCATTCTTAACTACCTCTAGATACAAACTACTCATTAGTTTTAAAAAAATGAGACTTTGAAGTCCCCTTAGGTGCTTACAATATCCTTTCATCATTCCATAGTGTAACTTGTAAGCCATTCATCAGATCTTCATCTACTTCTTCCATTGTAACAACTTCTTCCTTAAAAAATTCAATATCTATACACATATGTTTAAAATTATCATCAACGTTAGACACCTCATCATATAATAAAATCCTCTTTGTTTCAGACATCATGTCTAGAAAAATAATCCTTTCTCCATCAATTTTTTTCCATAGCTACATTTATCCACTTCATATAGTTTTCACCTCGATTGCTTTTATAAGTCAATTTTGTCTTCATTTCTCTCTCCAGAGAGTTCACATTTTTTTCTCTTCCAGTCATTATAATAACACTCAATAAATGTTCTTCATCTCTACAAAAAAAATATGTTCCGTTCATCATCTACAAAAATTCTTGCATCCACATATAAATTATGAGATTTAAAATTAGTAGGCCCCTTTTCCTCAATAAATGAACCTACCTTCATATGTCAACCTTCCAAACAATTTTTGAGACTCTCAAAAGGTCTTTTCTAATCATCTTGATTGCTTTCATCCTCTCCAAGGATTGATCCTTTCTCTAGTTCAGAATAGTGAACTTCCACCTCACACTCAATTACTCTATGTTCTTTATTTAACTTGGCACACAACCTTTGTCTCAACTTCACTTGTAATGAAGGCCATATCATCTTCTTCTTTTTCATTATCAAATCATATCCTTGGTCTCATAACAAATTATTTATATGACAGAGTTCTTCCCTCAACTAAGTCATTTCCCTTTCAAATTCCTGATTTGTTACCTACCTCATCACAACTATTTTGGTACTCTAATTGTGACCTCTCTCTGAACCCTTGGGATGACTATTAGTAGTCAACATTGTTTCCTTTTTATTATATTAACTCTCATTGTCCCCTTGTGAGCTACAGTAAGCCTTTCCCATATTTGTAACAAGTTCCTCACTTGTCACTTGTACCAAGTCAACCTCTTGACATCTCCTTTTCACTGGTTCTTTGCACTATAACCTAGGCACCTCTGTTCTAGATCTTCAAAGATGATATCTTTCTACACTTCAACTGCACAGCTCTTCACTTTCTCCTTTTAGAACTCATTGTTACACTGAAATTTGTCACCATGACTATCTACAGTTAATATGGCTCCATCAATAGTCATATTATCCTCCTTGTCAAGCCTCATACCTCTGCTCTTCATGTCAAACTTCAAAAAAGAGAGAAATTCACTTAAAAAACATGTTTATCTCTGGGTACGCAGGTTCTCTCTACCTTGCCTACGTGTATGCATCCCAAACACACTGTACCTGCGTACTTGTATGCTATGTAAGCCAAAGGATGGGTGCGTACCCCTGGAAAGGTCAAAGGGCGCGAGTTTCATCTTTAAAAAGTTACTTGTGGTCACTTCTAGAGCCTTCTAGAAGAGTGTTTGACGTGTATTGAGCGCCTCCAGATGGTTCTTGCATCCCTATGATAGAGGAATTTATCCCATCAAGAGAGGAGCTACCCCATCCAAAAGAGGGAGTATCCCATTGATGTTGGACCTGAATAACTTCCTCTAGAACACTATAAATACAGGCCTTGGGCCAGAGGAGGGAGTTGAAAGCTGAACATTCCAAAGGGTAGATGCTGCTGGAATTAGGACTTCCATTGTTAACTTGTGAGGAGATATTACCATCCTTTCTTGTTGCCATATTGGAAGTGGGTGAGCTTGTCAAAGTAGAGGAAATCTCTTGCTGGACCCTGGGAGGAGCTTGCACAACACCAAGGCTCAGGTTGTAATGGTTCCTTTTTGTTTCCTTAATACAAATAAGTCCATTCTTCTCAATGATTTGTTGTTAATGAATTATTTCATGTACTCCTTGGTCTATGTGATGAATATGCTTTGTTTTATGAAATATTCAGGTGTTATGTAATCGTTTGCTTTGTTAGTGTATGCAGGTCTTAAAGTGAAAGAGGAGTTCATCTGGATCAGCAAGTCTGGACTGCTACAACAAGCGTTGGACCTAAGGTAAGATCGGAAAACACTTGGTTTCTCATAGAATAATGTATGTTTAGAGAAGGATTGCTCTTGTTTGGTTTGTTTGTCACTAGAGAGTCTTAGACTCCTAGGGAGGTTAGGTTTGTCCGCAAAAATAACTCTTTCCGCATGACAAATTGGCGACTCCGCTGGGGAAACCATTGATGTGATTGATTTTTCCTTTGAGCATTACTTTGATCTGAAAAGAGTCTTGTTTCTTTTGTTTTTTGGTTGCTTGACTGTGTTTTTGGGTGGCTTAGCTTAGAGTAGAGTTAGAACTTAGGTTTTCTTTATTTTACAGTAGTACGCACCCTCTGCGTTAGACACAGTGCGTACTTGTACGCACTGTATCTGTGTACACAAAGTGTGCACGCACCTGGTTAAACAGGCTGCCTGCGTACCCTGTTAAAATTGAGAAAATTCCCTTTTTTATCACTTTTTCCTTTTAGATTTTGTTTTTCTTAGTCTTTACTGCCCAGATCCATTGGTTGACTGTCAAAAATCTTTACCTGTACTTGTTCCATTAGTGTCAAAAGTTTTAGTGAAATTCCTTGAGATTTTAGCCTTAGGGTTTTGAGTTTTATATTGGTCCTGTAGTGACTTTGGGTTTAGAAGTTGCAAAGCCTTAGATATCTCTGGTTTTGTCAGTCTTCTTAGGAGTCAGACCAGTCACAAAGTCTACCCGCGTGAGCGACCTACCTTTGTGTTGCCTCTTTGCAAAATTTCAATATAGCTTGCTCATTTAAAGTTGTGAATTTCATTTTCAAAAAGAACAAAAAGAGATTGAGTTTTTGTTTTGATTAGTTTGTGATTCTGCATAAACTAGTCCTTGGATTAATCATTGCCAAGTAAAACATCCCGAAATCATCCTAGTAAGTTTTTTCTTCTTAGATTAACTTGTTAGTGAAAGATTAGGTAAATTTCCTTTCATTTGCTTTTGAGTGAATTTTCATAGATTTTCATAGATCTTGAAATTGCTTTGATTAGATTAGTTTTACATGCTTTTATTAAATAGGAAAATATCAACGATCTCCTTTGCAAAGTTTGCTTTAGAGTAACATTTGACGTTTTTGAAAGAGAAAGAATTTTTTTCGTGAAGTAAAGAGTGGTCATGTTTTGTGCGCTTTGAAAGATAAAGAGAATTGTTTCTTTGATTGTCTTTTGAGAAAATTGTTTTTATTGAAAAGATTGCATTCTCTCAACTCTCTTAATAAGAACATTCATTGAAAAGAGAAAATTATCAAATCATCTTAGGTGCATCTTTTTAGAGAATTGGAGTCGAATCTATACACCATCAAGTTTCATCTCCATTACCTTTGTCTTAAAGAACAGCCATTAAAATCAACACTTAAAGTAAAATTAACTTAGAAATTTTTATTTT
>APFE030650074.1:24716-55774 GCA_000404065.3 Pinus taeda | reverse complement strand
TCCTATCACAAGATAAGCTACTTGTTTGGTTTTGTTGTCTTGGAGAGTTAATTACTCTCCTACTCCAAGACACTAGCCTATTCTATATTGGTGCTTCAGAGCCCTAGTAAAAGAAAATTTACTAAGTTGGTTTTACTTTAAGCGTTAATTTTATGGCTTTTCTTTAAGACAAAAGGTAGTGGAGATGAAACTGATGGTGTGTAGACTCGACTCAAATCCACTAAAAAGATGAACCTAGGATGATTTACTCTACTTTTTTTTTTCAATGAATTCTCTAGCTAAGAGAGTTGGAGAATGCAAACTTTTGATAAAAGCAACTTTCTTAATAGACGATCAAAGAAACAATCTCTTTATCTTTTCCAAGCATACAACACATGACCCCTCATTACTTGCACGAAAATTCCTTTCTCTTTCAAAAACTTCAAATGCTACTTAAAACAAACTTTGCAAAGGAGATGTTTTTGTATTTTTCCTATTTAAAAAAGCATATAAAACTATTTTAACAAAAGCAATTTCAAAGTTTATAAAAATCTATAAAAAACTCACTCAAAAGCAATCAAAAGGAAATTTACCTAAAAGCAAATCTAAAGAGGCAAAAGCCTACTAAGATGATTCCAGGTTGTTTTACTCGGCAACAATCAAACCAAGGACCAGTTCATGCAGAATCATAAACCAGTCAAAAACTAAAATCAATCTCTTTTGTTCTTTTCTTAAGAATGAAATTCACAACTTCAATCAACAAGCTACTTCGAAATTCCGCAAAGAGACAACAGAAAGGTAGGTTGCTCACACAGGTAGACTTTATGACAGGTCCGACTCCTAAGAAGACTAACAAAACCAGAGAGATCCAAGGTTTCACAACTTCTAAAGTCAAAGTCACTACAGGACCAATGCAAAAATCAAACCCCGAGGCTAGAATTTCTATGAATTTCACTAAAACTCTTGACGCTAACGAAACAAGTTCAGGTGAAGATCTCTGACAGATAACCAGTGGATCTGGGCAGTAAAAACTAATGAAAGACAAAATCTAAAGGAAAAAATGGACAAAAAGGAAATTTTCTCAAGTTTTGACAGGGTACGCAGGCAGCCTGTTTGCACAGGTGCGTGAACGCTCTGTGTACAAAGCTGCAGTGCGTACAGGTACGCACTGTGCCTAACTCAGAGGGTGCGTACTACTGAAAATTTAAGAAAAACTAAAATCTAACTTAACTCTAAGCTAGCCCACCCAAATACACAGTCAAACAGCCAAAAACCAAAAAAGAAATGACTCTTTTCAGATCAAAGTGTCACTCAAAGGAAAAATCAATCACATTAATGGAGTACCCAGTGGAGTCGCCAATTTTTCATGTGGAAAGAGTTAATATTGCAGACAAAACCAACCTCCCTATAAGCCTAAGACTTTCTAGTGACAAACAAGACAATTAAGAGCAATCCTTCTCTAAACATGCATTTATCCCACGAGAAATCAAGTGTTTTAGATCCTACCTGTAGTCCAACGCTGTTGTAGTAGTCTAGCCTCGTCGATCCAGATGAGCTCCTCCTTCACTTCGAAACATGCATTCACTAACAATCAAAACGATTACATAGCACCTGAATATCTCATGAAATAAAACATATTCAACATATAGACCAAGGAGTATATGAAACAACTCATTAATAACAAATTGTTGAGAAGAATGGACTTATTTGTATTAATAGGAAACAAAAGAAACCATTACAACCTGAGCCTTGGTGTTGTGCAAGTTCCCACCAGGGTCCAGCAAGAGTTTTCCTTTACTTTGATAAGCTCACCCACTTCAAAATGAAACAAGAAAGGATGGTAATCTCTCCTCACAAGCTTACAATGGAAGTCCTAATTCCAGTAGCATTTACCCTTTGGAATGTTCAGCTTTCAACCTCCCCTCCTCTGGCCCAATGCCTGTATTTATAGTGTTCTAGAGGAAGTAATTCAGGTCCAACATCAATGGGATACTCCCTCTTTTGGATGGGGTAGCTCCTCTCTTGATGGGATAAGTTCCTCTTTCATAGGGATGCATGAACCATCTGGAGGCGCTCAATACACGTCAAACAATCTTCTAGGATGCTCTAGAAATGACCACAGGTAACTTTTTTAAGATGAAACTCGCACCTTTTGAACTTTACAGGAATACGCACCCAGCCCTTGGCATACAAAGCGTACAAGTACGCAGGTATAATGAACTTGGAGTGCGTACACACAGGTAAGGTAGAGAGAACCTGCGTACCTAGAGATAAACATGTTTTTCAATGACTTTCTCTCTTTCTTGAAGTTTGACATGGAGAGCAGAGGTATAAGGCTTGCCAAGGAGGATAATATGACTGTTGATGGAGCCATACTAACTGTAGATAGTCATGGTGACAAATTTTAGTGTAACACATATGATCAAGTTACAACCTTAGGAAGTTGGCTGGCTAATTAACCCCAACAAGGCCCATAAATCTTGGTGTTCCATCTCCTAGGCTTAGGGTTTCCCTTTATTGTTGAATAATAAAAATCCCTTAGAGCCTCATTGTAACACAGTTTAGAGGCATGTAGCCGCCACATCACTTCTCATAGATAAGCTACAATCGCCCAGGCTAGTTTATTTCCATTATGTATGTAAGCATCTTTCCATTCTTTGAAATTAATGAAATTCTGATTTATTTCTACTGCATCTCTGTGTGTATTTTTATATTTGTATTCTATTTCATTCTTGCATAAGTCTGGATAAGTGGTATTAGAGTGGTCTTCTTTTCCTTTTTTTTCTTTACATGTCCCCAATAAGTTCAGGTTATAAGGAGTTAGGGCTCGAACTAGTTGAACCTTTGCAAGACCAGCCTCACAAACCCTGATGACCTCCCATGGTGGAAGAAAAGAAAGATGAGGGAGCCAGAGATCCTTTGAAAATATTTCTTGAATAATCCCTTGGGTGAAAAAGGAACTAGATAATGGAAAACATTGCCCAGATCCTTTGGCATATGCCACAGACGATGCATCTCTATTCGTAAACCTTTTTGGAGGCACCACTCCCTTCAAGGTATAAGTCATCTTTGACATTCCCATATTTGAAGTTCACATAGATTTAGACACCATATATAGATGGTTAAATATGTTGGAAGTATATTTTTTGGTTCATGATTTTTCCAATAAGGAAAATATTGCTTTTTCACTCCTCAAAGTCACCTCCCATATCAAGGACTGATGGGAAACCTACTGTGAACAAAGGGGCGAGATAGAATCCTCATTATTTTCAACCACACCCACTTGGAATTATTTCTAAGACTCCATCACGGAACAATATTACCCCCTGGGGAGCTATGAGGACAGGTACATATAATGGAAAACATTGCGACAACAAAGGGATTAAGATGTGCATGAGCCGATGAGTCTTTTCCATACCCTGTGCACAAAGATGATTATCAAATATTGTGAGAAGAATCTGGTATTCAAGTATCGTAGTTGTTTGCACAAATACATTTAGGAGGATATGGAGTTCCTGGACATCTCCTTTCTTGGTGCAACATACCAATATGCTGCCAATATTGACAAAAAAATCAAGCATAAGAAGTGAGGCTTTGGATCTATGAACCCGAAGTAGGGAAAAGGTGCCCCCAAGCCACAAAGAAAAGGGCAGAGTTAGGCCATGACCCCCCAAGATAACTCCTCAAATCTGCAAGTTAAGAATAATGCGAAGGCAAAGAAAGACACTAGCAAGTGGTGTGAGTTCCAAAAAACTACCACTCACAACACGAATGAATGTTGCATGAAGAAAAGGCTAGTGGTCGAGCTAAAATACTTAGAGACAGATGTGTTCTCTAATTCTAAGATGGAAACTGACAAGGGAATCAACAAGGGAAAGAACATCATTGACACCAAGCCCACTGTGACAGTAGCCACCACCAAGCTCCAAAAATCAGAACCTGAGGATCCAAAGGAGGGGAAGCGCCTCTTCCACTCATAGATGTGGTAAAGGTTCCTTGGTGTATTTCATTGTTAATAGTGGGAAACAGAAGAATATGATCTCAACTAAGGTCGTTAAGAGATTGAAGCTTCAAACAACGATGCACCCACAACTATACACCATCGGGTGGCTCCACCAAGGGCGATATCTCCGTGTCAGCCAACAATGCCGCTTGCCTTATAACATCAAGCCCTTTGTAGATGAGGTATTATGTGATGTTTCCTCTTTGAAATTCTATGATGTTTTATTCGTTCAACCTTACTTATGGAAACATCATGCAATATATGAATCTAGACCTAGTTCTGTTTATATTACTTTGGGTCAAAAATTGTATAAGATACCATAGGTAGCACCGCCTACTGCATTTTCTATAATCCTTGCTAAACAATGCAGCAAGATAATTTCCCAGACCAAGAAATTTGTCTTCCTTATGATTTGTGCTCAGAGAAAGAGGAATATTATGGCGACATCCACAACCTCAAAACAAGGCTCCTCTACATGACATCAATAGATGGACAAGGTCATGGAGGAATACAAGGACCTCTTCAACTCACCCACAGGGGTACCCCTACAATGTCAGGTGAAGCACTCCATTGATCTTACCTTGAACATGCCGCTACCCAATGGGCCAATCTACTGATGCTCTGTTATTTAGAACAATGAAATCAACATGAAACTTTAGGAGTTGTTGCAAAAAGGGCACATTAGGCCAATTTCTCACCCTATCGGATCCCAATTGTGTTGTTACCAAAGAAGGATGGAACCTAGAGGCTTTGTATTGACTATCAGAAGTTGAATAAGATCACTGTTTCAAATAAGTATCTAATGCCACAGATTGATGACCTTCTCGACCAGATCAAGGGGGCCAAATATTTTAGCAAGATTGACTTGAAGTCTTCTTATCACTAGGTACCAATTAAACCCTCTGATGTGTGGAAGTCTACCTTCAAATCAAAGTAAGGCCCTTTTTGAATGGCTTGTCATGCCTTTTGGGTTGATGAATGCCCCCACAACCTTCATGTGGTTGATGGAAGACATATTGCGGCCTTCACCAACTGGTTCATCATATTATATCTGGATGACACCTTGATCTTTAGCTAGAGTTGGGAGGAGCACATATACCATATTTGACAGGTCCTCCAAACCTTGTGAAAACAGAAATTGTGTGCCAATTCAGAGAAATGCACTTTTGGTATGACCCAGGTTGAACATCAAGGGTACATCATTGATGATCAAGGTGTGCATGTGCACCCAAAATATGCAAGTTATTTAGGATTGGCCAGACCCAACCACTCTAAAAAAGCTCTGTAGATTTTTGGTCTTGCCAATTTCTATTGCAGGTCCGTGTTGGGATTCTCTTATATCTTTTGGCCTTTGAGTCAATTCACCAAGGGTAGAGAAAAAGCAAGTTATTTTGGTATGAATCCCAATAGAAGGCATTTTTCACGTTGAAGCATCGCCTCTTCTCTACACCCATGCTCACATTACCAGACCCACAACAACCATTTGAAATTGAGACATATGCCTCACACTATGTTGTTGGTGTAATTCTTACTCAACATGGGCATCTAGTGGCATACCACAATGATACACTTTCAGATATAGTCTGAAAGTATCCCACCCATGAAAAACAGATTTATTCCATGGTGCAGGCCTTCTAGCAATGGTAGCTTTACATTCTGGGGCACTAAATGGTCATCCACATAGACCATCGACCTGTACAGTTCATACAGACAAAAGGAATGTTATAAAACAATTCCCATCAGAAATGGTTTACATATATGCAATAGTTTCATTTTAACATTAATTAAAAGAAGAGGAGCACTAATAATGTTGTAAACTACCTCAGTTGACCACCGGTTATAGCACTGAAAATTGTGCTCAACCCTTGTCGACATGAGACTTCAGGATGACCACATCTTTACAAGAGTGATCCATAATTCGACACCACATACCAGATTCTCTTGGAAGGTAAGCACGTTCCATACTTTCACCTCTAGGACACATTATTATGACATATGGGACACCTCTATGTTCCTTCAAGTGAGCATGCCAAGATGATTTGGGAGGTGCGCTACAGTCAGGTCGCTGGAAATTTTGGGGTAGAAAAGACAGTGGCAATGTTGCATAAGTATTTTTATTGGTGGAACCCTCGATAGGATGTTTGTAAGTACATCATATCCTCCACTCCTATTCCTACTCCTAGCTAGCCCTAGGAATCCATCTCCATGGATTACATGTTGGGCCTTCCTTCTACCAAGCATGGAAATGACAATGTTTTTGTGGTTGTCTATAGGTTCTATAAGACGACCATTCTAGTGGCCTGCAAGAAGAACACCACAACAAAAGCCACTACCAAACTCTTCTTTTGAACGAATATGGGTACATTTTGGGATCTGACAGTCCATTATCTCAGATTTGGACAAAAGATTCCTATGTACATTCTGGTCAATCCTCTGATCGTTGTTGGATACCTAACTCACTAAGTCCATGGCCTTCCACCCCCAAACAAATGGATGGATAAAGATCGTCAACAAGATGATCATGCACATCCTGCACATGTAAAAATTGAAGCATCCACGTACATGGGATGAAAGCCTCCCCTATTTGCATCGCAACTACAATAGAGCTCTCCACAACTGAACTGGCCACAACTCCTTTCAGGTTGGATTAATATTCCAGCCACTATGTCCCATTGATGTTGCCATACCACTTGTGGCTACTCAGGCATATTTGGATCATGTCTAATTCGAAGAAGATAGAGCTAACAACTTCATTGAGTGCATTTAGAACATCCGCCAATAAGTCGATGAGATATTGGATAGAGAAAATGCTAAGTACAAACAACATCATGATCAACATCGGGTGCCACACAAGTTCTAGGTGGGCGACAAAGTTTGGTTACATTTGTAGAAGGAGCATCTTGTTAGGGCCCACCACAAGCTCCACTCACTTTGATATGGGCCTTACACAATCGCTAAGGTTGTAGGGTAAAATGATTTCTAACTCAGCATTCCACTGTCCCTTGGCATGCACCCAATATTCAATGTGGACCTACTACGACCATACTTTCCCCCATTGCTAGACACATCTGATATTGCTAAGTAGATTATAGAAATAAATCTCAAACTAAGATGTATCGAACATGCCATAAATAATAAGATCATGTAAACAAATGTCAAGAACACTCACTAGGAGAGGATCCATCTATATCGAGTTTTCAAAGCAGGACAACGCCTTCACTTGAGAAAGTGGTACACCAGAGACTAGGTTCAACTAAAATTTCCTCACCTCATGGAGGATTTGCACACAATGGAGACCATTTATTTCTTAGGGGAGAGGAATGATCTAGGTGGATATTGGTGGCCACCAGCCTATTCCACTTGGACCTCTAGTCGGTTTCATTAGTTTCCTTGATTATAACACAATTTACTATTTTTAATAGTTTTTTAGGTCTTGAACTTTCATAGTTGTTTTGACCCCTAAACGACATTTTTTTTTAGGTCCGTAGCAAGCCCAAAGCCATAGGAAAATCTTGTAGTACTCAGAGATACCTTTCTAATGAGGTATCGTACATGCCAAATGGAGATCATATGACCAAGTTGCGACCTCGGGAAGTTGGCTGCTAACTAATCCTAATGGGGCCCATAAACTCTTGGCGTTCCATCTCCTAGGGTTAGGGTTTTGGTTGTTTAGGATTTCCATTTATTGTTCAATAATAAAAAGGCCCTCGAGCCTCATTGTAACATAGTTCAAAGGTATGTATCCACCACATATCTTCTCAGAGATAAGCTACCATCGTCCGAGCTAGTTTATTTCCAGTTTGTATGTAAGCATCTTTCAATTCTTCGATATTAATGAAATGATGATTTATTTCTGTTGCATATTTGTGTTTATGTTTATATCTATATTATGTTTCGTTGCTGCATAAGTCAGATCATTGGTATCAAAGAGGTTTTCTCTTCCTTTGTTTTTCTTTGCATGTCCCCAACGAGATCGGGGTATAAGGAGTTAGGGCTTGAACTGGTTGAACCTTTACAAGATCGGCCTCGCAAACCCCGGACCTTCCATGGCAGAAGAAAAGAAAGATGAGGGAGTATGAGATCCTTTCAAAGTATTGTTCGAAGAATCCCTTGAGTGACAAAGGAATGTGATGATGAATAAATTTTCCTAGATCCTTTAGCAGATGTCTACTGGCTACGCATATTCATCCGACAACCAATCTAGATGTGCCACTCCCTTTAAGGTACAAGTCAAAATTGACATTCCCATACTTAAAAGCTAGATAGGTGCAGATGCTCTAGATAGATGGTTAAATCTATTGGAAGGATATTTTTCAAGTCATGATTTTTCCAATACAGAAAACATTACCATTTCACTCCTCAATGCCACCCCCCATATCAAGGAATGGTGGGAAACCTACTATGAATACAGGGATGAGTGTGAACCCTCACTGCGTTCATTCACACCCACATGGAATTTTTTTTGATATGCCATCAAGGAACAATATTACACTATGGGGAGCTATGAGGACAAGTATATATAATGGATTACACTGCGACAACAAAGGCATCAAGATGTGCATGAGCTAACGAATATTTTCCATACCCTGTGCACAAAGTTGGTAATCAGATATTCTGAGAAGCATATAGTAATCATGTACTATATTTGTTTTCACAAATAAATTTAGGAGGAGATGGAGTTTCTAGACACCTCCTCGCATGGTGTAGCATATCGATATGCTACCAAGGTTGATCAGAAATTCAAGCAGAAGAAGCGAGACTTTGGATTTGTAAACCCGAAGCAAAGAAAAGGAGCCCCAAAAACTAGAGGAAAAGGTAGAGTGAGGCCATGACCTCCCAAGAAAACTCCTTGATGCCACAAGCCAATAACAATGGGAAGGTGAAGAAAAACACATAAAAGTGGTTTGAGTTCCATAAAACTCCCACTCACAATAAGAATGAATGTTGCACAAAGTAGGCACTAGTGGTTGATGTAAAAGACTCAAAGATAGATGCATGCTTTGATTCTAAGCCAGAACTCGACAAGGGAAAACATATCATTAATGTTGAACCCACTACTATGGTAGCCACCTCCAATCTCCAAAAGGTGAAGCCTAAGTATCTAGCAGAGGGGGGACGCTTCTTCCACTCTCAGATATGGATAAAGGGTTTGCTAATTCAGTTCATCATTGATAGCGAGATCCAGAAGAACCTGATATAATTTGAGGTCATTAAGAGATTGAAGCTACCAATGACTCCACACCCTCAGTCGTACACCATTAGGTGGCTCCACCAAGGGTGAGACCTCCATGTCAACCAACAGTGTTGCCTACCTTATAGCGTTAAGACCTTTTTAGACAAGGCATTATATGATGTTGCCCCTCCGAAAGTCTATGATGTTTAAATAGTTCAATGATACCTATTGAAGTGTCATGATGTATATGAATCTATACCTTATTTTGTTATTATTAATTTGGGTCAAAATTTTACAGGATACCAGAGGTAGCGCCACCTACCACCTTTTCTTTGATCTTTGCTAGACAATGCAATAAGGTCATTTCCCAGACCGAGAAATTTATCTTCCTTATGGTTCACCTTTAGAGCAAGAGGAATATTGTGGCCACATCCAAAACATCTAGACATGGCTCCTCTGCATGACATAAGTAAATGGACAAGGTTGTGGAGTAATAAAGGGACATCTTCACCTCACCCATAGGGGTACCATTACATTGTTAGGTCAAGGGCTCCATCGATCTAACCCTACGCATGCAACTACCCAACATTTCAATCTACCGACGCTCTGTTCTGGAGAATGATGAAATTAAGAGGCAGATTCAGGAGCTATTGCAGAAAGGGATATTGGCTTCAGGGGATTACACATAGGATCAGATTTAGCTGTGCTAACTAACAAAACCCTATACCACCGACCTTTTTGGCAACGATCCACTTGTGAAGACCGCAATCTCACCTGAGGCGGTATTGGGGAATGCTAGAACCAGGTTTCCACATCCAGAGGGACTATCCAGTGTGGCTGTAAGGTTATTGACAATTTAGAGCTTAATTTAACCTTCGCAAACCGCTATCCTTATTCTTACTGTCATAAAGAGTTTCTCTACTTAACAAATTAGCGAACTGTGCGAAACTACTGTAACATGTATTATTTAGCATATAAAATATTATATGAGACTCGCGATGCAATTGCAGAAGACATATATAAAACAAACCCAAATTAGACTAAAACACAGTTATGTGAACATACAACAATATATAGATTTATGCTCAAATTTCTTTTTTATTAGTCAAATCTTCTCAAAATACAATCTTTCTGACCTTGCACACACAACTGCAAGGGCTTGCGCATTCAACTGCAAACTTACCAAGGTCTCCACGCACACAGCTGTATGAGAATACCCCTTCACCTAACTATAGAAATATCTTACAAAAACATACTCAAAAGTGTTTCACCAATCCAATACATGCATTAGACTTGCAAAAACATCCCTTTATATATGCTTCTACCATTACAATACCATGGTTCGCAGACCATGGGCGGAGCTCAAAATCCTCTAAGCAATCCCATCCATTTTACAAAAGAAGGGGATTTGACCCACCCTAAAGCCCCTTTGACTCTTAGAATGTTGCAATAATCATTCTCTGCTCCTAAAAATGTGGAGTCTTTACATGCCTTGGACAAAACTTAGACCTAGGGAACCCCTACCCAACATGCCCCCAACACAAAGATGTGACTCGTCCTCGAGTCACTTAGCTGGTACGTCTTCGATCTTGGCTTTCAGGCTATTGTAGGTAGTATGCAATGGATTGAGCATTGTTTTGCATTGAACTATGACCTGGTGAACTTCATCCATAATCTTCTTTGTGGTCGGCCCCTCGGCGACAAGGCCGATTGTCCTCTGGGTTTGCTGCATGCTCTTCAATTTTCCTTCTATGTCCTGGGAGAGCTGGCAGGCCTCATCTACCAAGGATTACATTCATGTGGAGATGATCTTTGCCTTTCTCTAGAGCTCCTCAATCTGTCCCTACAAAAGTGTTCCTTCCGGGAGACGGGCGAATCGTTGCACAAGTGCTAAGGTCTGCGCAATGGCTTTAAGCTCATCAAGCTTCCATTGCTTGTCTCTAATCTCAGCTTCAACCTTCTGCACATTTGGGTCCTCCTGCAGCGAGGCCCACACTCCCGTTGTATCTTAAAAAAGTTAACTACAGTCCTTGACTGCAGTCTTGATTTGAACCTTATTAGTCTTGATGGCAGCTTCACACTATTCACAAACTTCAAGTGGTGTTGTAGATTACAACTTCATCTGAAGGTCTATGATATGCATATGTAGTTCAATGCAAACCTTAACCACGGCTTCCTTTTTATTCTCTGACTGTTACTTCTAGTTTCTAAATATTTTTTGTTGAAGCTGCCTCGGTTGGGATCTGGAGCTCTGGAAGCTCACTGCATGCTTTGGTTATGGCCTCATCTAGTTGCTAGCTGTGCTCAAGTACCTCCTCACGATCATGTATTGCTTTATTATTTTCCTTTAACATCTGTTGGTTATTGAGTTTGACTTCATTGATGGTCAACAGAGCTCATTGCTCCCGTATCTTGAATTCATTTGTGATGCCCTGATGAAGTTCGTGCAACATCTGAAGGGGGAGCGCTGCAATATTTAAGCTCTGATTATTCATTTTTTGTATGCTCTCCCTTTCCTATACATCTTTGATGTGTAGTGATCCTTTTGGAAAATGGAATGTTCATAGGTCTACAGTAATCTCGACTGAAGGTACCACGCTCACTTGCTTCGCACTCATGTGAACCATGCTCGCTTGTATCACACTTGTCTGAACCTGCAATTCTGTAAGGCCTTACTAGACCTTTGTCAACATTGCCTGGGATTGATCCTCGCTATTCCCCCACATCTCTTCCATCATATCATAAACAATGTCATCAATTTCATCAAATTCCCCCTTAGTGAGGACCAAAGATTTGACACCGGTGGATTTATTTGACTTCTGCTTCTTCCGTGCACCACCAATACTATGCTTCTTCTACTTCTTTACTATAAATGGGGAATAAATATCCTCTATGCTCACATCAGGGTCTCCACCACCCTATTCCCCTTTTTCAGTCTCCTGCTCGACTGTGGGCTCGATAGTCTTTCCCTCGAGGTCAACTATGAGTGTCAGACGCACCTTCTTGGAATCTTTCTTGGCCGCTGATTTTTCGACCTGCGCACTTGTTTCTACCTTCTTGGTCACCTTTACCATTGTTGGGGTAAGCCATTTACTCATCCACTTATTAATGACCACCAATATTTCATCTTCAGACACTAAGTATGGCAGCTCATGCCATTTCTTCTCCAAATATTTCTTGGCACGGATAGAGACATTATGAAAGTCCGCCTTAAAATCAAATATGTCAGCAAACTCTCAAAATAATGTAGGTAACAACTGTAGCCTTTGGTTGATGACTGTGCGTAGGTCCATCTCAAAGAGAACCCATAATATTTTGTTCTCCATTACTCGGGTTGGTTTGTTAGAGGTCCATAACGAGGCAAACTTCATAGCCTTACACACATCATGTTCTACATTAGGGAACTGCGAATACTTTGATGTTCACCATGCTACTTATGCGATCAATAGTAACATCCATGCATAATGGATTGGCTTCCCTTCTTCCTATGCTTCATGGTAATCATCCAAAAACTGTTGACAGAGATACCCGACCCAATTAAACTTGACCCCCTTGGTGCATTACACAACAAAGGATACTACTAGGGATGACGCTTCATCTGCTGGACACTTCCTCATGATTTTAATAGCCAAAATGTACATGGGAAAATGCAGAGCCTCATTGTTAATAGACAAATAACATAGCCCTGGGACTTCTTGACGATGCCATAGTCATTCTTCATCTGATCGGCCAACTTTTTCTCCTGGGATTTCCCAACAAATGCACCATTAGGGCTCACTGCTTGATGAGGTAGTGCGGTAATCCTTCGAATTAATATATTGTCAATTGGAATTGGCCATCCAAGCCATGGATGCCCATTATGTACTAATGCTAGTAGATGGTGCACATAGATAGTGTTTAGGTTGTTGCGCCCAAAATCTGGAACATAAATCAGGTTCAACAACCCAACGTACTGAATCTCGGCTACCCACTTTATTGGTTCAATCCTTATCACTCCAGCTTCTTCGTAATACATAGATTGGAGGTACTTTTTGGGCTCAAATTAGGGATACTTGCTGCGATAATTCAAATCCCAATCCTCCATGCACAGATGTGGAACCTTGGCCAACAACTCTCCCTCAATGGGCACTTCCTTTGGTAACAGGGGTGTAAATACCTTGTATTTAATACAATCTGGGTCCTTCGTCACCTTCACAGTTGGTTTCCTTAGTGGCATATAGGGTGGCAACCTGGAGATTAGTTCCACCTCATTAGCGCTGATATCTACAAATCTGCTGGCTAATTCCTCATCATCCAGATCTTGGGGTTCCATTGGTTGCTTTTTCGGATCCATTTTCTCGTTACTCCATTGTTCTGTAGGGATTTTCCTTGGTGATTGTCTTACTGGGTTCCTTTGGGGTTTCTTTTGCTTCTTGGCTGCCGACGCTGTGAAAATAGGCTTCGTTCTGGCAACATAGGTGCAGTAGTATGCGTTGGCTCTGAGGCGGTCATAATGGATTCTAGCCCTTGACTAAAAAACTCCTGCTCAAGCTTCTTCCAACTCCAACCATACATGCAACAGAATTCTCGTCTCACACTTAGGCACAAAATCACACAAAGAATTATCAATAAAAAAAGTGTCTGAGTGTGGAGCGGGATGCCATATTTATAGCCTTTTTCAAATTCAAACCACTCAATTCCCTCAAGATCTCCCTCATAAATGTGGATTTGGTACAGATTTTCCTAGATATGCCTCTTAAATGCATTTCCTCTGCTCCTTTCAATGAAAATTTCCTTGTCAAATCATCCCCAATGGTCATATTCTAGATGAACTGCATTAGAGCCATCCCTGCAACACAGTTACCCATTTTCCGTGGCAGCTTTCTCCACCTATGCCATCCTCTTGAATTCCACAAAAGCCTCCTTCTTCGACAAGGTCCTTCATTTATAGAGTACTTTATAGTCCCGTACTTCCTCCCAACTTCCTGTAGGACTAAGACTGTCCTCCATTCATATAGTCATTGTGTAGTCCCAGAGATGGAGTCGTCCTTGTATAGTTTAAGCTTACTCCCATTTACTCTCCCAAAAATTAATTCTCCATTCATATTCATGAGCTGAACTATGCCTGCATCCGAGATATCCCTGATAACATACGGGCCTAGCCAGTTCATCTTGAACTTACCAGGAAACTGCACGAACTTACTATCATACAGAAAAATCAAGTCTCCACTCTTAAAAGTTCATAGCTTAATATGATGATCGTGCCATGCGATTTGCTTAGATTTCTATACTTGTTGGTGAAATCCTACAAGGAAGTGATCTTCTTCTAGAGCGAGTAGTTGTTCCAATGTTTCTTCCATAATGTAGCTATCTTCCATATTTGTGACTGCTGCGATTCTAAGACTTGGGACGATATATTCCATTGGCATTACAAATTCCTATCCATACATTAGCCTGAATGGAGTATACCCTGTCATCTTCTTGCAAGTAGTCCAGTATGCTCATAACACTGTAGGTATGCGCACATCCCAACCATTCCTATTAATGTTTCACACCTTCGTCAGAGCGTTCTCCAAAATTTTATTAAAAGTTTCAACCGTGCCATTCACCTGAGGATGATAAGGTGTGCTCTTCTGGTGATGTACTTGACACTCTTTTGTTAACGCTTCAATCATGCTGTTGAGGAAGTGCATTCCTCTGTCACTCATTAGGATCTTCGGGCTCCCAAACCTTGACAATATATACTAAAAAATGTAGTGCATAGCAGTGTCTGTGCTGCAGTCTTTTACCAGTTGTGCCACAACCCACCTGGTGAGATAATATGTCTCGGTAATAATATAGATCACACCCATATTCTTTCCTGGTGGATTGATTAGCCCCACAAAATAAATCACCCACTTATCAAAGCCTGCAAAGTAACTTGTGGGTTCAGTGGCAATTCATCTCTCTACGATGGTCTTTTAGTCCTCTAGGAAACATCACAAGCACTACAATATTCCTTAGAATCCTTGTGCATCGTGGGCCACCACAGTCCTTCCCTCAAAATTTTCTGTGCAGTTGCTTTGCCTGCGTAGTTCCCTTCTGCGACACCACCATGTGCTTTGACCAAAATAATACACCTTTCATGCACAGGGACATATCTGCGTAATATTTCATCAGGGCCCATTTTATATAGATGCTGAGAAATCAAAGAAAAATCCACCACTCTGACTATTAATTCTTTCTTCTATTGCATTGAATACTCTACAGGAGCTAGTATGGTAGTCAAAAAGTAAATAATATCTGCAAAATGTTCATTAGCAACCCTTATTGCGAAGAGATGCACATCAGGAAATCCTTCAATATTGGTTGGTTCATAATCATTCTCAATTCGAGATAAATGATTCAGCCCAATGTTTAGTCATCCTGGCTTGAAAATTACTTCAAAATCATATTCTTGAAATAGTAATAGCTATCTGCAAATCTGCCCCCCCCAACACAGGCTTGTTCACTAAGTATTTTAGCGCGGAATGGTCTGTGAACAACTTGAAGTGCACACACAACAAGTAATGCTTGAACTTCTGCATCGCATACACCATAGCCAAGCCTTCTCGTTCCATTGTGGAATAATTCGTCTCTGCCTTAGACAACTTGCGACTTGTAAATGCAATGGGGTGATCAATATCTTCCTCCCCTGGCTGCGCTAAGACAACTCCTAAAGCTATACATGATGCATCAATATGGACGTGGAACTCCTTCCAATTTGGAAGCACCAGGATCGATGCAGTGACCATTCTCTCTTTTAAGACGTCAAGACTCTTCTGACACTCATCATAGGAGAAAGTAGAATCTTTCTTTAGTCACCACTCCATCAATGCAGTGATTTGTGCATATGGCTTAATACACTTTTGATAATATCCAGTGTGTCCAAGAGTTGCACGTAGCTACTTCACATTCTTCGGTGGATCCAAATTAATAATAATAATTTTAGCAGGATCTACCATTAGAGCTTGCTTACAGACAACATGTCCTAGTAAAATCCCTTAAGGTACAAAAAAATGCACTTCTTTAGGTTTAATGATATTTGATACTTTATGCAGATATCCAACATCACACACAGGCTTGATACATGCTTGTTCAACAACCCAAATACTATCCAGTCATCAAAGTAAACCTCTAGGAACTTGTGAATGAATTATTTAAACGCTGCGACGACAACTCTGGAAAATATTGCCGGTGCATTTCTTGAACCCAAACTACATGACTGTATATTGAAAGGATCCCCATTTAGTAGCGAAGGTGGTCTTACTCCTATCTTCTGGTGCCATCTTAATCCGATGATAACCAAAAAATCCATCTGTAAAGTAGTAGGCCTCTTGTCCTCCTACATTTTCCAAAACTTCATTTATGAATGGTGTTGGGAACGGGTCATGTACACATGCATCATTCAGCTTCCTTAAGTCGACACATATCCTTATTTCAACCTTATTCTTTTTCTCTTGTACTACCATTGGAATCACCCAGTTAGATTCTTCCACAGGTTCGAGTATACCAGTTGCAATCATCTTCTCAAGTTCCTCCTTCACCCTCTCCTTGTACTTTGGGTTAAGCCTATATAGTCATTGCTTTACATGCTTCACATCTGGCTTTAAAGTGATTTTCATGACACCCTGGTCTCCCATGATCCCTTTTAACCCTGTAAACTTCGTTGGGAACAACTCTAGGTACTCATGTAGTAACTCAATGACCTTTCCTATAATATCTTCATCCCAGTAATCTTCTATGCACGTGAACTTGGCTCCGCCTCTGAGCTTATTTTGACCTACCTCATCTTAATAGGTTGCATTACATAAGATATTTTAACATATGGTCTTGCCACTTCACGTTTTCCTTCTGAATTAGGAATATTGATGCTGGATGGATCTTCCTTTCCCTCCTCAGTGGTCATATTATAACATTCCAGTGTGTGCTTCAATTGTGCATTCTAGTTGGGTTGTACCCAAGTCATTGGCTCCTTAGGTGTCTGAAAATTTTTGCTTTAATTTCCTCAAGAGAATCATCGATACACTTAAAGCCACTCTCAAAGCTAAAGGTCAAAATCAAACTTTCCTTCATATTGTTCCAACTAGCGGTACCATGGTGCAACTCCATTTCAAGATACCAATTCATTGGCATCACATCGAAAGTGTGAACAAATACATCTACCCATTATGGTCGAGCTTCTTCACCCCATGCCATAGTCCAACGAGACAAATGATTTCGAGGATCATCTTTTCCATTGTACTTCTCTTCGATTGTTGTGTTTGCAGGACCAAACTTGAGCCTCATTAATCGTCGGTACTCCTGCCAACCTCCTATATTATTCTTATGTGTAACCCACCAACGCACAGGTCTAGCCCTCAAACTTCGTGTAGCCAGTTCTGCTAGTTCTCTAGTTCTTCATTTGAGTCCGAATGAAATGAACTATCCTTCTCCCAACTTATTTATCCATCTGTGGTAGGGTTGATCCAATCCTCGTCGTGCATAATTAATTTATAGATGTGGTCAATATCATCATCACTGTATTCATCGTGGACAAGTTTTGTATATCGTGCTCCTTTAGAAGGATCTAAAGGAACAATGACCCTAGTATCGTTCTTTTTGAATACCATACTTCTCCTTTTTAGATTGATTATGGTGTCCATATCAAAAGCCCAATCGATTCCGAGAAAAGATGGATACAGATTACTGTCATCCACGATCTCAATGACTTTGAAGTCTACCCTTACTCTTTCTCCTTCAATATCCACCATAACACCTTGCAACCATGTGTTGGCTAAGTGGGGCCTGACCCAAGTTCAGCTGTGAGTTTAGCCAAGAAAATCTCAGTACTACTGGCCCTTTCGGCAACAGTCCGTGGAGTGCGGGCTAATGTCTCACACGAAGTAGTATGGGAGGGTGCTGGAACTAGGTTTCCGCACCCTAGGGATGTCTTGATGAGGGTCCTGGAAGTTTGCAATCCTAATCCGGGTGTTGCGCTGCTCCGTGCAACTTTGTATTCTTCGCAACCTGAGCTCACCTTCGTATTATTCCGATACGATCCTTACTATGCTATTATATTAGTGCTTAAATTAGTTTGTATGGGCCCAACATAGATCTACAAGCAGATGCACAATATTCTGAATCATTCTTGTCTTTATTAATACTCAAGTTCACTTGCAGACCCAAATTTTCCCTACACACTCAGCTGTAGGGGTCCGCGCACTCAGCTGTGGACTCTACTAGGCCTCTACGCACTCAGCAGTAGAGCCTCTACCAACCACTACGACCCAATACACTTCAGATTCACTTCTATCTCCTAACCATGCCTTCACATCTATATGTTACTTATCCAAAAACTAAGAATGAATTTTCACTTAGAGCCTCCTCTATTTATACAATCCCATGGTCCACGGACCATGGGTAGGTCGACATACCATACATTAAATTACATTATTTTAGGGCGGTCAACCCTAGACTCTCGCTCTCTGCGCCCGCGTTTCGCGGGGTATTTACATTACACTTGACAAAAATTCAGGCTTCAAGCCCCAAAACATGCTATAGGGGGATCCGCTACCCAATAGGCCTCCAACACAATCATTGTGACTCATCCCAAGTCACCCTGCTAGTGCGATGATCTTTGCGCGAAGTCCATGTAGCAGGTCTTGCACAGCTTGGGTGTCCACAACACACTGTTCTGTCGCCTGTTGTACTTTTTGCATGCGTATCTCTGAATTTTCATGAGTAGGGTCACATTCATGTCCAACTGTATACAGTTCCTGCATCTGTGCCAACTTCCCTTCAATGGTAGCTGTGACTTTGAATGCTTCATCAATCCATGGCTGGATGCGTGCTTTAAGCAGGGCTTCCTTTTGGTGCGCGGTGTCTAATTAGTCCTTAAGTGCCCTTGCCTGCTGTAGTTTGGCAAGTCTTTGAGTAAGGGAAACCATCTACACGGTGCCCCAAACACTGTCATACTCCTACTGCAACTCACACGCCTCTGTCTCTAGGTGTTGTAGGTTCGGGTATTCCTGCAGGTGCATAAGTATGGTTAGTGCTTGCTCCAACATTCTGGTGCGCCCCTGTGTCACCTGGCCAATTTGTTCCAACCCCATCTGGATAGTGCGGGTGCACTGTTCTCTGACTTTTGTGGGTGTGGAGGGCTACACCTTTAATTGTAGCTCAGTGATTTGTAGGTTCAGCTCCAGCTGAACCTTTGTTGTTTCCTCTCGGGCCTTGCGGACTCTGGCTGCCAATCTATGGACCTGCTCTGCTGCTGGTAGATATGCCGACACAGCCAACTCTGAAATGCTCCTGCATGCATCCTCTACTGCCTGCTCCAATCCACTAGCTCGCACCACCAACTCATCCCTCTGGATGCTGAGCTGGTCCATGTTGAATTTTTGCTCATGCAGGACCTGGATTGCTCGTCCTTCCCGAGCGCGGAGTTCGGCGATGACCCCATTCTGCAACTGGTACAATATTTTGCGTGGCAGGGTGGCCAAGTTCAAGCAGATGCCTTTCATGCTGCTCATCACAGCTCGGTCATCCCCACTTGCTGTTGCTAACGCACCTTCGGGCAAGAGGAAGGTGTTACCCATATGGGGGTGCAATAGTTGTTTGGCCTTAGTGGTTCCTGTTGCGACATACTGGGCCATTGTACCTGTTTTGGGGTGATGTACCTATAAACCTTGTAGCTGTGCGTTGAGTGCCCCAAACATAGTACTCTGCTCCATCCACAATCCCTAGAGCGCGTCCTCCACGACTTCTAGAATCATTTTGATGATATCTAATAGATCACCTTCTGTGAGTGTGATCGGGTTGATGGATGTCTTCGTGGCTTTCCTTTCTTCCTGCAGGCTGTTTTCTCTAGGTCGCGTGGCCGCTTGAGTTGTGTTGATGTCGTACTTGGATCTACCTGGTTCTCCTCCCTATCCACTTCCCTTGTCTGCTGCCTCGAGGACATCTCCTAGCCTTCCTCGGCCTCTCTGGTTGGCACGGTTATGGTCTCTACTGTTTGTGGTTGCTTCTTATTGCTGGCGCTTCCTCTCAGCCAGCTGCGCAAGGTGCAGCTTGGTGTCGTTTTTTCATTGCTGAGTTGTGATCTTCTCCATTTCCCCCAAGTCTAGGGCATGCCACTCTGGAGGCCATGAATCCATCACGACGAAGATCACATCATCCGTTGCAATGAATGAAAGCTTCACCCATTTTCGTGCTAGATCCTTGCGTGCCCAGATATACAGGTTATGCATATCTGCCTTGAATTCTACTATGCTTTCCAGGCTATTATGAACTATAGGGGACAAGTGTGGTCTGCAGTTGATACAGGTTCGGATGCTTACCTCAACGAACACCCAGAACACCTTTATCTGGTGAATCCTGTTCACATCTTTTGCAGCCCAAAGCGAGGTGTACCTCGTGGCTTCGGTTAGGTCACCCTTAGTAGTGGGAAACTGGCTATCCATCGATAGCTCCCCTGCAGCCAACAGGATGGATAAGAGCAACCACACAGAGTGGAAGGTCTTACCCTACTCGTGGGCCTCCCTGCAGTTCGTCAAAAATTCGTCACATAGGAATTGTGCCTAGTTGAACTGGACCCCCTCTGTGCATTGCTCTGCCAGCACAATCACAGATGCTGGTACTTCGTTGATGCGACATTTCCTCATTAGCTTGTCGGCCAGTAGCTGGGTGGCTACGTGCACCCCTTGGTCTTTAATACTTTCTATTGCATACCCTCGCTTTCTCTTTTCTAGTTTATACTTGGCCTTCATAGCTTCGGCAAGGGCCAAGTTGCTGTTTTTTCATGCTATGGCCGTGGGGTCGTTTCCTTTGACTAGCAGTCGAGAAATTCAGTGAACTAGATCGGCCGTGATGGGGATCGACTCCTCTAGCTAGATATACCCATCATGCACTCAGCACAACAGCTGTGTGATGAAAAAATTGGTGATTGGCACGCGGTGGTAGTGGGGTATACATCGCAGATGGAGTAACCTAACCTTCTCCACGCCGCGCAACCATTTCTGCTTTATTAACTTCTTCGCAGCCAACCGTGGGAACTTCTTGCTGTTTGCAAGGTCCCAATCTTTGAACTTCATAGTAGGTACTCGTCCCAATGGTGGACCTTCAAACCTTTTATCATCAGGGAGGAGCAGGGTTTGGAGTGCACTCTTCGTGGCCTCCAATCCCTTTGGCACCTTGGCTTTCCCTTTCCACAGGGGCATGTAAGGAGGTGACTTTGTCGTGGAATGCTTTTGGGAGACATCCTCCACCTCATCATCTTGCGCTTTAATTTGGAAGATTAGGGCCTGCAAGTATTCCTCCCACTCTGTTGTTTCAATGGTGTTGACTTTTCCTTTCTTCGCCATTGACAATTTTCCAATCCGTGGGTTTCTTGGTGATACCAGGACCAGACCCATTTTTTCTTATCTTTTTGTGGTCGTGGCATGCGTGGTGATTTTGGAACTTCTGGCGCAGCTTCCACCTCTTCATGCTCCTCATGGGCCATACGGGGCTCTGCGGTAACTTCGGCAAATCACACTCTTGTTCTAGCAGCTGTCATTGTGTCTACACTTGAAGATGGTAAGAGTATGCGGTGTTCAATGCTCTGTACTTGCTCAATTCTCAAACAACCAAGTGTTTCCTTGGTGTTGGCCCTGAGGGTTTTATGGCGTCCTTTGAATTTGAATTCGACCCTTACCCCCACTTCTACATCATTAATGCCTTCTTGGCGGCAGATCGTCCCAAATCTTCTTTTTAATTCGTGTCTTAATTGTCCACTGCCCGCTCATTTTTGACTTAAATTGGACCTCTTGTCATGAACAGTGACACCAATGGTCATCTCCTAGTCTACCCGTGTAGCAACACAACACCTTATGCGCGACCGCAACCCCGATGATGTCTCGATCCCATACGCCACCTCTGTCTCACACATCTCCCTTACAGACTATTTTAAAGTCCCACGCTCTCTTTCAACTGCTTGGATCGCTGAGACTATGCTTCCTACAAATAGTCAGGTGGTCGCACCACCAGTGTGAGGCTTCAATTTTCCTGCCAGCCTGGACCGCAGGCACCCCTTAATTACCTCGCATTCGTTAGTGCATCACGCCCTTTTTTGTATGGTGCGCTCCCCTGTTTACTTTGTCTAGTAAGGTGCAGTCACAACCATGGTAGCAGGGTCACAACTTTTTCTAATGCAGTAGTATGGCTGGCTAGACCTTGTCCCATCGTGCTTAGTTTCTAAGCATAGCCTACTTGCGCGACTTCTGTTTCTAGTTTGCTGATTTCTTCATCCAATGTTATTGTTTTCTTTCTTAGTCGTACCCCATATTCATTGAGTTCATGAAGTTTCAAGTCCCCTCGCCGAATGGCTCCCTGTAACTGCATAATTCCTTTACTTGGGTCCTCGCGTACTGTCCCAACTATAGGCGCTGTTATATGGGGACTCTTATCTGCTCTTATGGTTTCATCTCTTCTCATCAGTGTTGGGGTCATTTCCGCGCGCCAGTCTTTTCTTATGGCCTTGTAGGCCTATTGAACTACTGGTACTTGCAAGTCCCAGTTAGTTCGTCTTGCCTAGTGAACTCTGTTCATGATTCTGCATAGATTTTTGAATGCTCCATCGTGGAACATTTGTGGTGTGCGTCACTTTTCCTACTGCCACGTCTGGTTCGAATTTTCGATCCTTAGTCTGGGATGTGCTTGCACAACACATATCTGCACCCATCGACAGAGGTGGGCGTGCAAGCTACTTTGTCTTGGCTGCCCGACTCTCGTTCGACACTGGGGGCTTCCAAACCACAAGCACATCTACCTCCTACATTCACACCAGCTTACAATGGTCTTATGATGTGTATTCCACCATTGTGTGGGTGTTGTGCCCAATGCCCATTCCATCGCACCGTACCATTGCTGTTCTCATACTGCACTTTCAAATTTATCCAAGAATTCACCCATCACTGTCACCCCATGATAGGTTGGTAGTTCCCTTTCCTTTTTCATCATGCAACACAGTGATCTAATCATCATGTTGCAATTCAGCGTTGTCACTTCATGCAACTGGTTCTACCAGCATTCTACTTCTTCATCCGAATCCGAAGTACAGGAGCTGTCATGCTCCCATAAGATTCTCCCATTTGTAGTCAAGTCCACTCGATCATGGTCTCGTGCTGTTATCTGGTAAATACAATCTAGCTCATCGTCACTTTCATCGTTGTGCACTGGTTCAACGTAACGCGCTCCTTTGGCCGGATCTAGTGGAACTACTACGCGTAAGGAATTTTTCTCGAATATCATCTTTCGCTTCTTCAGGTTAATTACCTCATTCATATTAGTGGCCCACTCTATTCCTAGCAACGCAGGATAAGGATTGTTGTCATCGATAATCTCTATTACTTCAAAGTCTGTTTGTGTGCTTGCGCCTTTGATATCAACTATTACCCCTTGCAACCTTCCCATGGGAAAAATCTTCTGTTGGTTCGCCATTCGTAATCAGATAGGTGACCAGTGTAACATGGGCCTGCCCATGCGTTCCCATGTTTGCTTCGGTAATACATTCATGTCTGAACCCAAGTCTAGGATTACCTGATCCATTTCATACTCACCAATCTGTGCTGTCAATCTCATTTCCCTCCTGGTGCGCAATGCATGCTTTCCCAGTTTCTGGACTATCCGCGTTTCCCCTGACCCTGCGCACCTAGTGATCAACTCCTGTAGTCCCTTAACTGCCTTATTGTCGTGTAGCAATTTCATGCACGTTTCCAGAAAGGTAGTAAGCATAGAAGGATCCATCCCTGGCTCTGGTTGATCCTTACTACCTGAAGTGGAGGCCTCCGTGAAGCTCTTCTTAGCTTCCATGAACATCTCCTTTGTGCATTCTAAGTCAAAATTAGGTTCCTTTGTAGGAGCCTTGTGAACCCATGTATCTTCCCCAGGTTGCTTCCCCTTATCCTCCTTTGTGGTTGCACCGCTTCTGAGCACCATGTTCACATTTGGGTCTTCTTTGCATGGTTCAGACCTCATCATTTGAATATTTTGAGTCGGAGGAGGCTGGAGTACCCCTTTCTCACACATCTATGCGATCAATGTAAGACAATCTATCATTTCATGATCAAATTGAGCATAATATGAACAGGATACTCTTGTCGGGTTGATACAATCGCGAGCGTAGTGCCCTCGTACTCCGCAATTGTAACAAATTAACTATCCATGGCCCCTTTCTAATCCCATCCCTCCTCATCCTCGACCTCACCCTTGAAATCCCGCGCGTGCCATCCCTGCCGCTAGATCGAGAGCTCGCATTTTTTTCTACATCCGATAGGCTGGGGACCGATCCATCATTAACTCATAACTATGACAAGTGCGCTCGTTGTGGCCTACCAACCTGCAGAAATTACAAAAAAGCTGTTGGGGAGTCTATGTATACTTCTGTAACAAACAACAATTATCCATCGTGTGCTTTCCTCCTATCTAACAGGTTGCGCACCATAATGCGGGTGCTGTACTCGACCCTGCCTTTACCTCCAGTCTCAACAACATTGGTCCCCTCCTGCCAAGTAGCTCATGAATACTAGATAGTGATCCTTGTCATGGGCCTGGCCCTTTCATTTTATGCACCATACTTCCTCACACGCCTCTGGCCGCGGTGCCCTATCTTGCTTCAAGCTTTGCATTTGTAGGCAGAGATTCTATAGTTGTGTGTGGATTTGTTGAACTCCCACCCCTAGATCCCGTATCGGTGTCTCATGTAACCTGATTTCCATTTCCAATGCTTCAGCCTGGGTAGAAAGTTTCTATTGCGACAACACTGTCCTCAGGTGCAGTGTTAGAGATGGTACAGACCATGCGCGATGTTGTGCATCTGTGAGAGTCATATTAGCCTCGTGGATCATACTCTTTAGTTGCTGATCTAGATCCTAGGGGGTCTCGGTTGGAAGCATAACGATCTCTTTAAATCTGATGATTGACTCTGTCTTTGATTTCGGCTCGCTAAATTCTTTGTTCAACGCATTCTAGATCTCCGCTATTCCTACGTTTGGGCGATCATTAGAGTGCTTGATATACCATGTCAACATGCGATCCTGCAGTGTACTCGCCAATGTAGCCTTCTTAATGCTGTCATCTGTGAACCCTTGTGCTTCCCACACTTCTCTTACCATGAACCATAACTGGTATGGATCCTCATTCCCTACTCCTCTGAATATGGGTAGCTTGATCACGCTCGCCATGCTGAACTGCGGGTTTGGTGGAGGTGGAGTGGGTGGAGATGGAGGTGAAGGAGGTGAAGCGGGTGGTGGCATGGGTGGAGGTGGTAACTGCAGAATCCGCTGCCTTATCAAATTGACTACACTTCTCGGGGAAACCCGAGCGAGCTCTTCTTCACTCTCTCGCAAAGGTGAAATTAAGGGACTATTCCCTAAGTCCACACTAACTTTGTAGATCTTTTCGCTCTGTGTCATTCCAAACATTAATGTATTTGCATAACCTGCTTTTCACATAACAACATCTTAATCCAGGTATTCAAAGATTTAATGTACTTACCTCATGGTCCCTTGAGAAAATGTTGTTATACTTCACTGTAGCTCACGGTCGTGTCTATTGCAAATTCAGTGATAAATCCCCCTATTATCTAGTCGAGCCAATGGTCCACAACTCACGCGATCTTATCTTCTGATGCCTCTAGTCTGTGCACTAATTCTGGAGTCCACACTATTGGTTGGTCGAGCTTACACCTTCCCTGGCTGTCGGATAACCTTGCGATTCACTCATAAAGTTTAGAAGGAAAGGATGCAAAGAAGATCTCATGGATTTCCGTATACACGTAGCGATCCAGCCACCTTTTCTTAGATACTTGCGGAGTTCTATTTTCCTGTGTCACGAACTCGTGAATATTCTTGTCCAACCACTCTTCAATTTCCTTCTTTGTTGGGTTCTAGTGGCATGACATCAGATATCCGTTAGGTAGATACGGGTCCCGACAACAGAACCATTTGTTGGCTATGTGGGGTCTGACCCAGGTTTAGCAGTGAGTTTAGCCAAGAAAATCTTGGTACTACTGGTACTTTCGGCAACAGTCTACGAAGCGTGGACTGAGGCCTCACCCGAAGTAGTATGGGAGGGTGCTGGAACTAGGTTTCCGCACCCTAGGGATGTCTTGATGAGGGTTCTGGAAGTTCACAATCCTAATCCACGTGCTGTGCTACTCTGCATAGCTTTCTATTCTTCGCAACCCGAGCGCACCTTCGTATTATTCCAATTCGATCCTTACTATGCTATTATATTAGTGCTTAACTTAGTTTGTGCAGGCCCAATATCATTATTACTTGTTCAAATTTTAGATTAGCGCATGTACTCAAACATAATATAAATGAATAAACAATAACCAAAACATAGAAATACAGATCTACAAGTAGATGCACAATATTTTGAATCAATCTTGTCTTTATTAATACTCAAGTTCAATTATAGACTTGACTCCACCCTGCGCACTCAGCTACAGGGGTCCGCACTCAACTGCAGACTCTACTAGGCCTCTATGCACTCAGCTACAGAGCCTCTATGTACCACTACGACCCAATACACTTTAAATTTACTTATATCTCCTAACGATGCCTTCGTATCTTTGTGTTACTTATCCCAAAACTAAGATTTACTTTTCACTTAGAGCCTTGCTCTATTTATACGATCCCATGGTCCACGGACCATGGGTAGGCTAACATACCATACATTAAATTACATTCTTTTAGGGTGGTCAACCTTAGAATCTCACGCTCTGTGCCTGCATTTCATGGGGTATCTACATTACACTTGATCAAAATTCGGGCTTCAAGCCCCAAAACATGTTATAGGGGGATCTGCTGCCCAACACTATCCCATCGAGATAATCTTCTATTGATTGTCCATGTGCAAATGAATTGGTGACCATTGCAGCTTTGGTTTCCCCATCCGCTCCCAAGTCTGCTTTGGCAAGACATTGGCATCTCATCCCAAGTCCATAATTACTTGATCTATTTCAAAGTTTCCAATCAACGCAGTTAAATTCATTTCCCAACCGATCCTTTTCTTATTCTTGTTGACCTTATTTATTTCACATTTTTTAGTTTGTGGGTTCTCTTTACTGGCATAGTTGTCGATCAATTCTTGCAACCCTTCCACTTATTTTTGTTCCCTTAACAAGTTCATACACGTTTATAGAAAGGACTTCAGAACAATCGAATCCAAGTTCTTTGTAGTAGTACCTACTTCTAGAGCGTTCTTCTTTGGTACTAGTTGTGTCTGTGTCTTTGATGTCGAAGCTCCTATATCCACGAAACTCTTCTTCACCTCCAATAAAGTTTCCTTTTCCTTCTGCAGATTGAACCCATTATTCTTTTCTCCTGCTTTCCTAACCCATGTATCTACCTCAGGCTTCTTACATTCTTCTTTATCTTCTCCAGTAGCCACACCACTTCGTATCACTATATTAATGCTTGGATCATCCTCATGCAGTTTAGATCGCATCATTTGTATATTTTGTGCAGGCCGTTGGTTCTTCTTTTCCAACATCTTATCCATTAAAACAGGGAAATATTCCATCACATGGTCAAACTGTCTACAATAATGAAATGAAGGGTGAGTGGGATTATGAAAATCTCGCGCATAATGTCTAGCTTTGCCACAGTTATAGCATATGATTTGAGCCCTTCCTCGTCCAGCACCTCCTCAACGACCACTTCCTCAACCATGCAATCGTCCACGAACTATAGGTGAAACATTATCTTCATGCGTGCAACCTTTAGCTTGCATTTTATATGCCAGGGTTCAATCTATCATCAAGTCATAGTTGCGACAATGACGCTCATCATCTCCTACTAATCGAAAGAACTTACAAAATAGATAATGTGGCGAATGCACATATTTTTGTAGAAAATAACACTGATCAGTAGGGTGCTGGCCTACAACTCAGAAAATACTACACCATACGCTCGGTCTGGTACTTGGTCCAGCACTAGGATCTATCTTCAAAGGATTAGGACCTCCAACAACTGAATAATCAGGGTAGACATGACAGTGGTCCTCATAGTGACCTTCCTTTTTACACTTTAGTCACCATACTTCTAAGCGCATCTCAGACCGAACATCCTTTCCTTTCTTCAAGTCTTGTAGCTCAATATGAAAACTTGCCAACTGAGATTGTATTTGCTAAACCCCTATGTGAGTGCCTTGTACTGATGAAGCTTATAGTTTCATTGCGATTTCTAATGCCTATGCCTGCATCCCAATATTTTGTTATGATAGTGGTAATATGAGGTGTGGCAATAAAGCAACTATATACCATTCTTTGTGCAATTCATCAGAGATCTGGAAGTTGGCTTGTCCCATCAAACATTTTAACCTATGATCTACATCCCAGGTAGTTTCATTGATGGATTTCTTCATCTCCTCTATTTCTATAATACACTATGACTGCGACTTGGGCTTCTTAAACTCTACATTTAGTGCATTATTCGTCGGAGCTAGTGAAGTAGCTGGATTTGCTGTACTCTACTTGATATACCATGACAATGCTCTATATTGAAGCTCTGTGACAAGCTGTGCTTTCTCCATATCATCATCATTAATCTACTGTGCGTTCCACATAGTTTATGCGACAAACCAAAACTAATCAGGATCCTCTGATCCCTGACCCTTAAAGAGAGGCATCTTCGTTGCATTAGCCATGTTGAACAATGGAGGTGGAGGTGGAGGTGTATGAGGTGGAGGTGAGGGCCGGGTTCGAGTGGATGGGTATAGAATCCCCAAAGCACCCTGAGTTTCTAATTGTGCCGCACCACTAGGTGTACTAGAGTTTCTCATTTCCCCTTCCCTGTCTAATTCTCCTAATAATGGATTGTACTCACCCTTAATGTACTTGTCGCGAACAGTTCTGAATCTTTTTTTGCTTCGCATAGATCTAGTCTGGCCTCTTTTAAACATAAATATATAGGCATAAAACCCTTTTCACATAACAAAATCTTATTCCAGAGCTTTAAGGAATTCAAGTACTTACCTCATGGACCTTTGAAAAATCTGCGCTTAGCTTCATTGTAGGATACTGTTGTGTCAATTGAAAATTCAGTAATAAAGCCTCTGAGGATACTATAAACCCAATAATCAAAAACTCTTGCGACCTTATATTCGGACTCCTTAAGTCACTTAATCAACTATGGGGCCCACATAATAGGATCATCATGTTTCAAGTAGGTTTGTTTTCCGCTAGATTTGAAATCCACTCATGAAGTTCGTTAAAAAACAATGTGAAAAAGATCTCGTGTTGTTCTGTATAGATATATCTATGTAACCACCTTTATTTTGAATGGCTTGGAACTCTTCTTTCTTGAGATGCAAATTCGTGCAACTTCCGAACTACCCAATCTTGGATCTCTTTTCTAGTTGGATGCCACATCACACATCCCTCAAATAGATCCCGACCCCGAAAAAGAAACCATTTGTTGGCTTCAGGGGCTCAGAGCCAGGTTCAAACTTAGCTGCGCTAACCAACAAAACCCTATACCACCAGCCTTTTGGCAGTGATCCGCTTGCGCAAACTACAATCTCACCTGAGGCGATATTGGGGGATGATAGAACCAGGCTTCTGAATCCAGAGGGATTATGCAGTGTGTATGTAAGGTTCTTGACAGTTTAGGGCATAATCTGACCTTTAGAACAACTATCCTTATTCTTAATGTCGTAAATAATTTCTCTACTTAACATATTAGCGAACTCCGTGAAACTATTATAACATGTATTATTCAACATATAAAATAGAATTGAGCCTTCGCGATCCAATTTAAGAAGAAATATATAAAGTGAACCCAAAACAGAAAACCACTGAAAGTATGCGAACATACAACAATACACAAATTTATTCTCAAATTTCTTCTTTACTAGTCAAGTATTCTCAAAATACAATCTTTCTGACCTTGTGCACATAGTTGTAGGGGTCTGTGCACTCAGTTGCAAACTTACCAAGGTCTCTGTGCACACAGCTGTAGGAGCCTTCCCCTTCACCTGACTACAAAATATCTTACAAAAATAGACTCAAAAGTGTTTCATCAATCTAATACATGCCTTAGACTTGCAAAAACATCCCTTTATATATGCTTCTACCCTTACAATACCATGGTCTGCAAAGCATGGCCGAAGCTCAAAATCCTCTAAGCAATCCCATCCGTTTGACAAAATAAGGGGCTTTGACCTACCCTAAAGCCACTTTGACTCTTATAACGCTACACTAATCATGCTTTGCTCATCAAAATGTGGAGTCTTTACATGCCCTTGAAAAAATTTAGACCTAGGGGACGCCTACCCAACAAGGGTACATCAGGCCAAGTTCATCACCCTGTGGGAGCCTGATCTTGTTGGTACAGAAGAAGGACAAAACCTAGAGGATTTATATTGACTATTGAGATCTAAATAATATCACTGTCTGGAATAGGTATCGAATCCCATGGATTGAAGACATTCTAGACCAACTCAAGGGGGCCAAATACTTCAGCAGAAAGGGGTGTATATCATCCATTGCTCTTGTGGGGATCAGTATATAGGAGAAACGAGTAGGTCCATGAGGATTAGGCTCAATGAGCATAGTGCAGACATCCGTAATGAAAGAACCCGCTCCTCAGCCTTGGCTGAGCATGTTGGTAAAACTAATCACCATATATGCCTTGAAGACGCCAAGGTCATTGCCAATGAAGATCACCATTTCAAGCGAAAGGTTAGAGAAGCTATTGAAATCATAAAGCACCCTCAAAACCTCAATAGGGATGGAGGCTTGGAAATTAGCAAAAATTGGAACTCCTTGCTCACCCCCCATGAATAATAACATAGTTCTCAATAATGATTAATAACAATATAAATAATGATTAATAATAATAATACAAATAATGATTAATAACAATATTATAAATAATA
>APFE030650074.1:0-24503 GCA_000404065.3 Pinus taeda | reverse complement strand
AATGATTTATATAATAATATAAATAAATGAAAATAATAGCAATAAGCAGGTATACAGTCGGCCAGTCTGTCTTTTATCTTTTTACATTATTTATCAAAACCCTTTTCCTTCTTTTCTCCGTGGATCAGTCTTGATGATGAGTCTGGGTCTAGACTCGAAACGTTGACCAATAAAAATATGAACACTGTGGAGAATCCGAATTCCTCTCAGAAACCACACCACAGTAATCTACAATCCAAAAAAAAGATTGACTTGATGTCTAGTTATCACCAGGTACTAATCGAACCCTTTGATGTGTGGAAGACTGCCTTCAAATCTAAGGAGGGCCTTTTCGAATGGTTGTCATGCCTTTCGGGTTGACGAATTCCACAACAACCTTCATGCGGTTAATGAACAACATCTTGTAGCCCTTCACCAACTTGTTCATGGTAGTATATCTAGGAAACATCTTTATCTTCAACCAAAGTTGGGAAGAGCACATACACCATATTTGACAGGTCCTCCAAGACATGTGACAACACAAATTATGCGTCAATTTGGAGAAACGCACTTTTGGTATGACCTAGGTTCAATATATGGGGTACATCATTAATGAGCATGGTGTGCATGTGGACCCAAATAAGATACAAGTTATTCAGGATTGGCCAACCCCAACCATTCTAACATAGCTTCGTAGCTTTCCGGGTCTTGCCAATTTCTATCATAAGTTCATGTTGGGATCCTCTCATATCACTTTCCCTTTGAGTCAAGTCACCAAGGTGGAGTGAAAGAAATTTTCTTTTGTTTTGAATCCCAACAGAAGGCATTTGCTGAGTTGAAGCATCGCCTTTGCTCTACACCCATGCTCACATTACTAGACGTGCAACAACCATTTGAAATTGAGATATATGCCTCCAAATATGATGTTTGTGCAGTTCTTACACAACATGGGCACCCGCTGGCATATCACAATGAGATACTTTCAGATACAGTCTGAAAGCATCCCACCTATGATAAAGAGATGTATTCCATTGTATAGGCTTACTGATAATGGAAGCATTACATTTCAGGGAAGGGAATGATCATCCACATAGACAACTGATCCCAACAGTTGATATAGACATAAGGAAAGTTGCAGAATGATCACAATTAGAAATGGTCCACATATCTGCAACAATTCCATTTGAACATTAAGTATAAGAAGGGTAGCACCAATAATGTTGCAGAATACCTTAGCCACATCTTTACAAGAGTGATCCAGAATTTGACCCCATATACTAGATGCTCTTAGAAGGTAAGAAAGTTCCATAATTTCCCCTCCAAGATGCGTTGTTATGCTAGTTGGGACAACTTTTTCTTCCTTCAAGTGAGCGTGCCAAGATGATTTGTGTGGCTTACTAGAGACTAGGTTCAACATAAATTTCCTCACCTCATGGAGGCACTGCATGAAATGGGGACCATTGTTTCCTAAGGGGGGAAGACTGATATAGGTGGATATTGGTGGCCAAATTCCTATTCTACCATGACCTTCAATTGGTTTCATCATTTTCCTTGATTATAACACAATTTACTATTTTTAGTAGCTTTTCAGGAAATTCCGAAGCTATTTTGACCCACGAAATAGCATTTTTTAGGTCTGCAGTAGGCCCATGGCCATAGGCAAGGACTTGCTACAAATCTTATAGTACTTCAAGATACCTTTCTAATGAGGTATCATACGCACCAAACGAAGATCATATGACCAAGTTATGACCCCAGGAAGTTGGCTGTCCAAATAACCTCAAAGGGGCCCACAAACTCTTGGCATTCCATCTCCTAGGATTAGGGATTTGGTTGTTTATGGTTTCCCTTTATTATTCAATAATAAAAAGGGCCTTGAGCCTCATTTTAACATAGTTCAGAGGCATGTAGCTATCACATCTCTTCTCAGAGATAAGATACCATTGCCCTAGCTAGTTTATTTACATTTTGTATGTAAGCATCTTTCAGTTCTTTGATATAAATGAAATGAAGATTTATTTTTGCTACATCTATGTGTTTATGTTTATATATGTGTTCTCTTTTGTTGTTGCATAAGTCTATATTAGTGGTATCAGAGGAGTCTGCTCTTCCTTTGTTTTTCTTTGGATGTCCCCAATAAGGTTGGGACATATGGAGTTAGGACTCGAACTAGTTGAACCTTTGTAAGACCGGTCTCAAAAACCTCAACGACCTCCCGTGGAAGAAGAAAATAGAGATGAGGGAGTAGGAGATACTTTCAAAATATTGCTCAAAGAAGCACTCGAGTGATAAATGAACTCAATGATTAACAACTTTTCTTAGATCCTTTGGCAGATGCCCACACACAACGCATATTCATCTAAAAGCCACTCTGGAGGCGCCAATTCCTTCAAGGTACACATTAACTTTGACATTCCCATATTTGAAGGTCAGATAGATGTAGGCACCATAGATAGATAGTTAAATATGCTGGAAGGATATATTCTGGTTCATGAATTTTCCAATAGGGAAAATATTACTTTTGCACTTCTCAAAGACACCCCCCATGTCAAGGATTGGTGGGAAACCTAAAGTGAATAGAAGGACAAGAGAGAACCCTCACTATTTTCATAAACACCCACTTTTAATTCTTTCCGATACGCCATCAAGGAATAATATTACCCCATGTAGAGATATGAGGACAGGTACATATAACGGACTACACTACAGTAACAAAAGGATCAAGATGTGCATGAGCTGATGAATCTTTGCCATACCCTACACTGAAAGTTGGGTGTTATATATTCTTAGAAGCATTTGGTGCTTAAGTACTAGATTGATTTGCACATACAAATTCAGGAGGAGATGGATTTCTTGGACATCTCATTGTTGAAAATAGCAACAAGAAATGCTAAAAACAGAAATGCCAAAAATATAATATTCCAATTTTAAATTGTCCTTGAATTAAAATTCGAATTTAGTCTCACCAGCTGCTTGAATAATAATTAATTAATTCATCTTGGATTAATTAGTTGGAGAAATTCAAGCTAGATGTCTTTGTGAAGTCATGCAACAGTTATCCCTAAAATTAAGGAGATTATCCCTTAATTAAGGAGATAAGGATGAGTTGTATTTGAGTTCTAATTAGTTAGCTCAATTAAATGAGTTATGTCTAGTTAAATTAGTTCCAAATAGTTTAATGAATTAATTGTGAGTTCAGTCAGTTAATGCATGCATGCATCAAACTACTGTACTCCAGATAACTCAAGATTCTCTCATCAATAACTCATGCATGCCTATTTAGAGAAAGACCCAGTTGAGATTAAAGACAGGGACATTGTACTATCAGTTGCATGTGTTTTCCTATAAAGGAAACTCATCCATGCAGTCAAGGAAGGTTCCTTGAGGATTGCGTATTTTTATAGGGTGTGAGATCAATGTGAGTGATCATTGTTACACTTGGTAACAGGAGGATCACTAAGGAGAAACTGCAGAAGGAAATAGGAGCTTGGAGGGCAGAGGAGAAGGTTTTTGAGAAGCTTTGTTTGCTTATGAGAATCCAGGAGGATTGTACTGAGAGCTGGCTAGCTATGAGAGATAAGGTTTTGTATAATTTTGATGTATTTCCACCTTGTATGATAATACATATAGTGGGGGTTTTAGCTGAGGCTTTCCCCTTAGTATTTTCTATGTTTCATGTGCATTGATTCCTCTTCTTATGGTTATATGTGTTCAACTCTGATTCAACTTGATCTTTAAGCTTCCGCAAGTTTGATAGTAGAAGTAGATTATAGTATTTTGCTTTGGTATATTGCATTATCGAGTTAATCTATAGTCACATTTTCTACATAGATCTTAGAGGTAGATTTGTATATAATTTGCAGGAAATTCTACATGGTATTGGAGCTAAGTTTATCAGAGGTGTGAACAATATATGAAGAAGAGAATTCGAAGTAAAAAATAAAAATAAAAAACTGGGCCGCAAGTTTGTAGAGCAGATTTGAAAATTTTTGTGCAAATTTATCAGAAACAAATAGCAGGTTTGGATTCCTTGTGAAAAATACCCAAATTCAAAAAACAAATCGGCCGAATCGAAATTCGAATGAGGGAGATATCGCTGATTTAAAATCAACTCTTTTTCCAAAAAATTTCATGACGTTAGGAAAGATGAAACGGATTGGTGTGGTAGCCAAGGACCTGTATGCTCTTGAGGTTCAAGATGCATGCAAAGCCTTGAGGAGCAAGGCAAATGTTAAAGACTTGGTGGTTGAGAGGGAGAGTAAATTACCTCTCAATCTGCAATCACAGAAGAAGTCTCAGGAAATTGTGGAGGAGCCACAATTAGAGAAGTGGGCAGAGTGATCACATGCAGCCATACCTCCAAGTGTGAGGTGGGGTGATGTAAAGTGATAGTCCCAAGAAGGTTGAAATAGGGGTAGGATCATTGAGGTACCTAGCCTCTTTCATTAGACCTTGCTATGGGAGCCCCAACGAGGATTAACAGGACTGGCTGAGTGGGTAGAGACAGATGTAGATGGAGCAACAGAGGGAGCTTCAACATCAGAGGGTGTTTCTAGCCCAATAGGGAGGTCAGTTGGGAGATCAGTTACTTACTTCTTAGTAACTGAGTGGCAGTGCAATAGTGGGCAGCACAATGCAACATGATGAGAGGAGGTGTAGTGCTGGGAGAAAGGAACAGTAGCAGCATGGATGCAGGGGGAGGAATCAATGGGATTGATTCAGTTAGATATCAAAGTGATAGAGGCTAGAACAGTCAGATACTGAAGAGCACAGAGAAGGATTAACAACAGTGCAGAAAGGCAGAGTCAGCAGAAGCACAAAGTTTTCAGTTGACAGAGGCAATAGCAGTTAGAGACCTTGATGGCAGATGCATCATACTGATTCAGGTTGGATGTTTTTTTGTTTCTGGAGTTGCTGGAGCAACAACACTAGAGAAAGTGTTGCATGTAGAACATTCCAAAGGTTCAGGATCGGGATCAAGTTGAATTCCTTTCTTGTTGAGAGGGAGTGTTGAAAATAACAACAAGAAATGCTAAAAATAGAAATGCCAAAGATACAATATTCCAATTTTAATTTGTCCTTGAATTAAAATTCGAATTTAGTCTCACCAGCTGCTTGAAAAATAATTAATTAATTCATCTTTGATTAATTAGTTGGAGAAATTCAAGCTAGAAGTCTTTGTGAAGTCATGCAACAGTTATCCCTTAAATTAATGAGATTATCCCTTAATTAAGGAGATAATGATGATTTGTATTTGAGTTGTAATTAATTAGCTCAGTTAACTGAGTTATGTCCAATTAAATTAGTTCCAAACAGTTTGAGGAACTAATTGTGAGTTTAGTCAGTTATTGCATGCATGTCTCAAACTAGTGTACTCCAGATAACTGAAGTTTCTCTCATCGATAACTCATGCATGTCTATTCAGAGAAAGACCCAGTTGAGATTAAAGATAGGGAAATTGTACTATCAGTTGCATGTGTTTTCCTATAAAGGAAACTCATCCATGTAGTCAAGGGAAGATTCCTTGAGGATTGCGCAGTTTTATAGGGTGTGAGATCAGTGTGAGTGATCAGTGTTACACTTGGTAACAAGAGGATCACCTAGAAGAAACTGCACAAGGAAATAGGAGCTTGGAGGGCAGAGGAGAAGGCTTCTGAGAAACTTTGTTTTCCTGTGAGCATCCAGGAGGATTGCACTGAGAGCTGACTAGCTATGAGAGCTAAGGCTTTGTATAATTCTGATGTATTTCCACCTTCTATGATAATACAGATAGTGGGGTTTTTAGCTGAGGCTTTCCCTTGAGTATTTTCTATGTTTCATGTGCATTGATTCTTCTTCTTATGGTTATATGTGTTCAGCTCTGGTTTAGCTCTATATTTAAGCTTCCGCAAGTTTGATAGTAGAAGTAGATTATAGTATTTTGCTTTGGTATATTGCATTATCGAGTTAATCTATAGTCAGATTTTCTAAATAGATCTCAGAGGTAGATTTGTAGAGAATTTGCAGGAAATTATACACTCATAATTTGGTGTGGCATACAAATATGCTACCAAGATTAAGCATAATTTTGAGCAGAAGAAGCGAGAATTTGGGTCTGTGAACCTAAAACAGAGAAAAGGCACCCCCAAGCCATAGATAAAAGGGAAGAATTAGGTTGTGACCCCCCAGGAAAAATACTTGAAGCCACAAGCAAAGAATAATGGTAAGGTGAAGAAAGACATCGGTGGTGTGAGTTCCATAAAACTCCCATTCATAACATGAATGAGTGTCTCTTGAAGTAGGCACTGGTGGGTGAGATAAAAGACTTAGAGTCATATGCATGCACTAATTGTAAGTAGGAACTAGATAAGGGAATTGGTAGCCACCATCAAGCTCCAAAATGCAAAACCCGAGGATCCAGAGGAGGTGGAGTGCCTCTTCCACTTGCAGATGTGGGTAAAGGGTTCACCGATGTAGTTCATCATTGACAGCAGGAGCTAGAAGAACCTGATCCCAGTTGAGGTCATTAAGAGATTGACGCTGTAAATGACACCACAACCACAACCATACATCATCAGGTGGCACCACCAAGGGTGAGATCTCCGTGTTAGCTAATAGTGTCGTCTGCCTTATAGAATCAAGCCCTTTGAATATGAGGTATTATGCGATGTTTCCCCTTTGGAGGTCTGTGATTTTTTATTAGGTCATCCATACCTATGGAAGCATCATGTTGCATATGAATCTAGACCTCATTATATTATTATTACTTTGGGTCAGAAATTTTATAGGATACAAGAGGTAGCACAACCTACCGCCTTTTCTTTGATCTCTTCTAAATAATGCAGTAAGATAATTTCCTAGACCGGGAAATTTGTCCACCTTATGATTCGCCCTTAGAGCATGAGGAATATTGTGGCCACATCCATTGCCTCCAAGCAAGCCTCCTCCGCTCGACAACAACATATGAAAAAGGTCATAGAGTAATAGAGGGAGATCTTCACCTCACCCATAGAGGTACCCCTACACTGTCATGTCAAGCACTCTATCAGTTTGACCCTAGACGTGCCGCTACCTAATGGGGAAATATACTGATGCTTTATTATGGAGAATGATTTATTTAACAATTTGATTCAAAAGCTATTGTAGAAAGGGCACATCAGACCAAGTTCATCACCCTTTGGAGCCCAATCATATTGGTACAGAAGAAGGATAGAACATGGAGGCTTTGTATTGACTATTGGGTGGTGAATAAGATCACTGTCTATAATAGTTATCCAATCCCATAGATTGATGACCTTTTGGACCAACTCAAGGGGGCCAAATATTTTAGCAAGATGACCTGAAGTCTAGTTATCACTAGTTATCAGTCGAATCGTCTGATGTGTGGAAGACTGCATTCAAATCTAATGAGGGCCTTTTCAAATGGATGGTTATGCCTTTCGGGTTGACGAATTCCCCCACAACCTTCATGTGGTTGATGGATGAAATATTTTAGCCCTTCACCAAAAAATTCATGGTAGTATATATGGATGAAATCCTAATATTAAGCTAGAGTTTGGAAGAGGACATACACCATATTCGACATGGAATCCAAACCCTACGAAAACACAAATTGTGTGCCAATTTGGAGAAATGCAGTTTTGGTATGACCCATGTTCAATATATGGGGTACATCATTGATGAGTGGGGTGTGTATGTGGATGCAACCCAGATACAAGTTATTCAGGATTGGTCAACCCCAACTTCTCTAACAGAGGTTCGTAGCTTTCTGGGTCTTGCCAATTTCTATTGTAGGTTCATGTTGGGATTCTCTCATATCACTTGGCCTTTGAGTTAGGTCACCAGGGTAGAGTGAAAGAAAATTTCATTTGGTCCAAATCCAAACATAAGGTGTTTTATGAGTTGAAGCATCACCTTTGCTTTGCACCCACGTTCACATTACAAAACCTGCATCAACCATTTGAAATTGAGACAAATGCCTCCAACTATGCTGTTGGTGCAATTCTTACCTAGTAAGGGTATCCAGTGGCATATCATAGTGAGGCTCTTTCAGGTATAGTATGAAAGTATCCCACCTATGAAAAAGATATGTATTCCATTTTACATGCTTGTTGACAGTGAAAGCATTACATTATGGGGAAGGAAATAGTCATCCACAAAGACCACCGACCCCTGCAGTTCATACAGAGGCAAGGCAAGTTGAAAAATGATTGCCATTAGAAATGGTTCACATATCTGCAACAATTCCATTTGAACATTAAGTACAATAAGGTAGAACTGATAATGATGTAGACTACCTGAGCCAACCACAAATTATGGAACTGCCCACTAAGTTCGACTATTTTGGACACGAGATTTCAGGATGACTGCATCTTTACAAGAGTGATCCAGAATTCGACACCACACACCAGATGCTCCTAGAAGGTAAGCAAGTTGCATACTTTCACCTTGAGGACACATTGTTATTCCATCTGGGACACCTCTGTGTTCCTTCAAGCGAATGTTCCAAGATGATTTTGGAGGTGCACTATAGTTAGGTCATTGAAAATTTTGAGATCGAAAAGACAACAACATGTTGCAAAAGTATTTTATTGGTTGGACCTTCAACATGATGTTGGGAAGTACATCATATCCTACACTGCCTATGCCATTGCAAAACCTACAATCAAGAAGCACGACCTGCATACTCCTTTTCCTACTCCTAGTTGGCCCTGAGAATCCATCTCCACGGATTACATATCAGGCCTTCCTTCTACCATGCATGGAAATAACTGTGTTTTCATGGTCATCGACATGTTCTCTAAGATGGCCATTCTGGTGACCCACAAGAAGAACATCACAGTACAAGCCACTGCAAAACTCTTATTTGAATGAGTATGGGTACACTTTGGGATCCCATAATCCATTATCTCAGGTCAACATAACAGGTTCCTCAGTAAATTCTGGTCAATCCTCTAGTCATTATTGGATACCAAACTCACTAAGTCCATGGACTTCCACCCCCAAACTGATGGACAAATAAATTTCATCAATAGGATGATCATGCACATCCTTCACATGTACAACTCGAAGTGGCCACGTAGATAGGATGAAAGCCTCCCCTATGTCCAACACAATTGCAATAAATCTCTCCATAGCTCAACTAGACACAACCACTTTTAAGTGGGCTTTCGATTCCAGCCAGTATGTCCCATTGATGTTGCCGTACCTCTTGCAGCTACTAAGGCAGATTCAATTCATGTCCAATCCAAAGCTGACAAAGCTAACAAATTCATTGAACACATTGAACACATCTACCAGCAGGTCCATGAAATATTGGATAGATAAAATGCTAAGTGAAAACAACGTCATGATCAACATCGAGTGCCACACAACTTCCAAGTGGGTGACAAAGTTTGGTTACATTTGTAGAAGGAGCACCTCGCTGGGGCCCACCACAAGCTTCTCCCACTCTGATATAGGCCTTACACCATTACTATGGATATAGTGGACAATTCTTTTGAGATCATCATTTCATTGTTCCTTTGCATGCACCCAATATTCAATGTGGATTGACTACGACCATACTTTTCACCATTGCTAGAAACATCCATGTTGCTGAGCAACTTACAGTAATAGAGCTCAACCCAAGCTGTATCCAACATGAAAAAACTGATAGGATCATGGAAACACATATTAAGAACACTCTCTAATAGAGGATCTAGCTATATCAAGTTGTCGAAGTAGGCCAACTCCTTTAGCAGGGTAAGTGAATCACAAGAGACTAGGATCAACAAAAAATTGCTCACCTCATGGAGGCTCTGTATGTAATGGGAACCATTACTTCCTAAGGGGAGAGGACTGATCTAGGTAGATATTGATTGCCACCCATATATTCCACCTAGACCTCTAGTCATTTTCATGAGTTTCCTTGATTATAGCACAATTTACTATTTTTAGCAAATTTTCAGGTCCTAAACTTCTAGAGCTATTTTGACCCCTGAAACGTTTGTTTAAGGTACATGATAGGCCCATTGTTGTAAGAAAGGGCCTACTGTAAATATTGTAGTACTTGGAGAGACCTTTCCAATGAGGTATCATACATGCTAAACAAAGATCATATGACTAAGTTACGACCTTGGGAAGTTGGCTACCCAACTAACCCCAACGAGGTCCACAAACTCTTGACGTTCCATCACGTAGGGTTAGGGTTTTGGTTGTTTAGGTATTCCATTTATTGTTCAAAAACAAAAAGGCCTTGGAGCCTCATTGTAATGCAAACTAAGAGTCATGTTTCCACCACATCTCTTCTCAGAGATAAGCTACCATCAGTCAAGCTAGTTTATTTCTCTTCTGTATGTAAGCATATTTCAATTCTTTGAAATTAATGAAATGATGATTTATTTTTGTTGCATCTCTGTGTTTATGTTTATATATGTATTTTTTTTTTTGTGTGCATAAGTCTAGATCAGTGGTATCATAGCGGTCTTCTCTTCCTCCTTTTTTCTTTGCATGTCCCCAATGAGGTCAGGGTATAAGGAGTTAGGGCTCAAACTAGTTGAAAATTTGAAAGACTAACCTCGCAAACCCTGACAACCTCCCATGGTGGAAGAAAATAAAGATCAAAGAGCAGGATATCCTTTCAAAATATTTATCAAAGAATCCCTTGAGTGACAAAGGAACAATATGATGGAAAACCTTGCCCAGATCCTTCGGCAGATGCTCACAGGTGACACATTTTCATCCGAAAACCACTCTAAAGGTGCTAGTCCCTTCAAGGTACAAGTCAACTTTGACATTCCCATATTTAAAGGCCAGATAGATGTAGATGTGGTAGATAGATGGTTAAATCTATTGGAAGGATATTTTTCAATTCATGATTTTTCAAAAGGTAAAAATTACTTTTGCACTCCTTAGTGCCATCCCCCATGTCAAGGATTAGTGGACCCAAATCTACTGTGAACAGAGGGACGAGAGAGAAAACTAATTATTTTCAGCGGCACCCACTTGGAATTCTTTTTGAAATTCCATCAAGGAACAATATTACCCTATGGGGAGCTATGATGACAAGTACATACAATAGACTATGCTGAGGGAGCAAAGGGATTAAGATGTGCATGAGCTGATGAATATTTTCCATACCCTACGCACAAAGTTAAGTATCAAATATTTTAAGAAGCATTTGGTGCTCAAGTACTACTATTTTTTGCACAAATACATCTAGGAGGAGATGGAGTTCCTGGACATCTCCTCACTTGGTGAAACAAACCTATATGCTTCCAAGGTTGAGCATAAATTCTAGTAGAAGAAGCAATACTTTGGATATGTGAATCCGAAGTAGAGCAAAGGTGCCCCCAAGCCACAGAGCAAAGGGGAGAATTAGGCTGTGACCCTTGAGGAAAACTCCTCGAGCCTGCAAGCTAAGAATAATGGGAAGGAAAAGAAAGACACAATCAGGTGGTGTGAGTTCCATGAAATTCCCACTCACAACATAAACGAGTGTCACATGAAGCAGGCACTGACAGCTAAGCTAAAAGACTCAAAGATGGATGCATGCTATCATTCTAAGATGGAACCCGATAAGGGAACCGACAAGGGAAAGAAAATAATTGACACAAGACCCTTATGATGGTAGCCACCACCAAGCTCCAAAAGGCGAAACTCGAGGATCCAAAGGATGGGGAGCGCCTCTTCCACTCGTAGATGTGGGTAAAGGGTTCACCGATGTAGTTCATCATTGATATAAGGAGCCAAAAGAACCTAATCTCAGTTGAGGTCAATAAGATATTGATGTTGGAAATGATGCCACACCCACATCCATACAACATCGAGTGGCTCAACTAAGGGAGAGATCTCTGTGTCAACTTGCAGTGTCGCTTGCCTTATAGAATCAAGCCCTTTGCAGATGAGGTGTTATGTGATGTTGCCCCTCTTGAAGTCTATGATGGCTTTTTAGGTCAGACATACCTATGCAAGCATCATGCAAGCATGTGGTTGATGGACGACATCTTGTGGCCCTTCACCAACTTGTTCATGGTAGTATATATGGATGACATTCTAATATTTAGCTAGAGTTAGAAAGAGAACATACACCATATTTGATAGGTCCTCCAAACCCTGTGACAACACAAATTGTGTGCCAATTTGGAAAATGCACTTTTGGTATGACCCAAGTTCAATATATGGGGTACATCATTGATGAGCAGGGTGTGCATGTGGACCCAACCAAAATACAAGTTATTTGGGATTGGTTAGCCCCAACCACTCTAATAGAGCTCTGTAGGGTCTTTCCAATTTCTATTGCAGGTTTATGTTGGGATTCTCTCATACCAATTGGTATTTGAGTCAAGTCACTAAGTGCAGAGTGAAAGCAAAGTTATTTTGATTTGAATCCAAATAGAAAGCATTTTCAAAGTTGAAGCATCACCTCTACTCTGCACCCGTGCTCACATTACCAAACCTACAACAACCATTTGAAATTGAGACAGATGCCTCCAACTATGCTTTTGGTGCATTTCTTACCCAACAGGGGCATCTGGTGGCATATCCATAGTGAGACACTTTCTAATACAATCCGAAAGTATCCCACCTATGAAAAATAGGTGTATTCCATTGTGAAGGCCTACCGACAATGGAAGCATTACATTTTGCGGAAGGAAATGGTCATCCACACATTCCACTGACCCCTGTAGTTCATACTCACACAAGGAAATTTGCAGAACGATCGCCATCAGAAATGGTCCACATATTTGCAACAATTCCATTATAAGAAGGAAAATGCTAATAATGTTATAGACTACCTCAGCTGACCTCTAGTTATGGCACTAACTATTGTGCTCAAATTTGTGGACATGAGACTTCAGGATGGCTGCATCTCTTCAAGAGTGATCCAGAATTCGACACCACATACCAGATTCTCCTGGAAGGTAAGCAAGTTCCAAAATTTTACGTCCAGGATGCGATGTTATGCCATCTAAGACACCTATTTGTTCCTTCAAGCGAACATGCCAAGATGATTTTGGAGGCACATTATAGTCAGGTCATTGGAAATTTTGGGGTAGAAAATATAGTGGCAATTTTGCAGAAGTATTTTTATTGGTTGAACCTTCGAAAGGACGTTGGGAAGTACATTAGATTCTACACTACCTGAACCATTTCCAAACCTAAAATCAAGAAGAAAGGCCTTTAAACTCCTCTAAATACTCCTAGTCAGCCCTGGGAATCTATCTCCATGGATTACATAACAAGATTTCCTTCTACCAAGCATGGAAATGACTGTGTTTTCATGGTCATTGACAGGTTCTCTAAGATGTCCATTTTAGAAGCCTCAAAGAAGAACATCACAGTAGAATCCATTTCCAAACTCTTCTTTGAATGAGTATGGGTACACTTTGGGATCCCATAGTCCATTATCTGAAATCATGAAAATAGGTTCCTAAGTACATTCTGGTCAAGTATCTGGTCATTGTTGGATACCAAACTCAATAACTCCACAAACTTCCACCCCCAAATTGATGGATAGACAAAGGTCATCAACAAGATGATTGTGCACGTCGTGTGCATGTAAAACTTGAAGCATGCATGTAAATAGGATGAAATCCTCTCCTATTTCCAACACAACTACAACAAAGCTCTCCACAACTCAATTGGCCATAACCACTTTTAGGTGGGATTGGGATTCTAGCCACTATTTCTTGTTGATATTTCCATACCAATTGTAGCTAGTTAGGTAGATTCATCTCATGCCTAGTCCGAAGCTGACAAAGCTAAAGAATTCATTGATAACATTAAAAACATACATTGGTAGGTCCATGACATATTGGATAAATAAAACGATAAGTGAAACCAGTGTCATGATCACCAATGGGTGCCAGAAAAGTTCCAGGTGGGTGACAAAGTTTGGTTAAATTTGCAGAAGGAGTGTCTCAATGGGGCCCACCGCAAGATTTTCCCACTCCAAAATGGGCCTTACACCATCACTAAGGCTATAGGGGACAATTCTTTTGAGCTCAACATTCCACCGTTCCTCAGCGTGCACTTAGTATTAAATGTGGATCGACTACTACCATACCTTCCCCCATTATTGGACACATCCGATGTTGCTGAGCAGCTGACACCAACAGAGCTCAGCGCAAGTTTTGTCGAACATGCCACATGTGATAGATCATGGAAACATAGATCAAGAACACTCTCTAGTAGAGGATCCAACTATATTGAGTTATTAAAGAAAGCAAACTCTTTCACCAGGGCAAGTGGCTCACCATAGACCAGGTTCAACATAAATTTCCTCACCTCATGGAGGATATGCATGCAATGGAGGCCATTTCTTCCTAAGGGGGGAGGACTGATCCAGGTGGATATAGGTGTCCACCCACCTATTGCACTTGTATGTCCAGTTGGGCTCATTAGTTTCCTTGATTATAGCACAATTTACTATTTTTAGCAGTTTTTTGGGTCCTGAACTTCTGAAACTATTTTGAATCCCTAAATGACATTTTTTTAAGGTCTACAATAGGATTGTGTTGTAGGAAAGGGCCTACCACAAATATTGTAGTACTCAAAGAGATATTTATAACGAGGTATTGTATGCACCAAATAGTGATCATATGACCAAGTTACGACCTTGGGAAGTGGGTACCCAGCGCAACCTAGTGGGGCCACAAAGTCTTGGCATTCCATCTCCTAGGGTTAGGGTTTTGGTTGTTTAGGAATTCCCTTTATTATTCAATAATGAAAAGGTCCTTGAGCCTCATTTTAACACAATTAAGAGGCATGTAGTAGCTGCATCTCTTCTCATAGATAAACTACCATCACATAAGCTAGTTTATTTCCATTATGTATGTATCTTTTAGTTCTTTGATATTAATGAAATGAGGATTTATTTATGCTGCATATATGTGTTTATGTTTATATTTGTATTCTATTTCATTCACGCATAAGTCTAGATCAGTCATATTGGAGCAGTCTACTCTTCCTCTGTGTTTCTTTGCATGTCCCCAATGAGGTCGGGGTATAAGGAGTTAGGGCTCGAACTGGTTGAATCTTTGCAAGACCGCCCTCACAAACCCCAATGCATTCCCATGGAAGAAGAAAACAAAGGTGAGGGAGCAAGAGATCCTTTCAAAATATTGCTTTAAGAATCCCTTGGGTGACAAAGGAATGCGATGATGGATAAGATTTCCAATATCCTTCAGTGGATGCCCGCCGGCAATGTATCTTCATTCGACAACTACTTTGGAGGTGCCACTCCCTTCAAGGTACAAGTCAACTTGGACATTCCCATATTTCAATTCTAGATAAATGCAGACATCATAGATAGATGGTTAAATATCTTGGAAGGATATTTTTTGGTTCATGATTTTTGCAATAGGGTAAAGATTACTTTTATACTCAAAACCACCCCCAATGGCAAGGACTGGTGGGAAACCTACTGTGAATAGAGGAACAGGAGAGAAACCTCACTATTTTCTATCGCACCTAGTTGGAATTCTTTCTGAAATTCCATTAAGGAATAATATTACCCCATGGGGATCTATGAGGAGAAGTACATACAATAGACTATGCTATGGTAGCAAAGGGATGAATATGTGCATGAGATGACAAATCTTTTCCATACCATGTGCACAAAGTTTGCTATCAAATATTCTGAGAAGAAACTGGCACTCAAGTATCGCAGTTGTTTTGTTATAGCTCTGATACCACTTGTTATAGCTCTGATACCACTTGTTATAGATCTATTATGAAAGTATAAGATAATAGAAATAAACCCAAGAAATAACAAGATCTGAATATAGATAGAAATGTTTCTTTATTGATCAAAACCCTTAAGGTAGGGCAACACCATACATTCACTCCTTAAGGAAGGAGAACACTCCACAAGCCATATGCCTATTCATTCAATATTCCTTGACACTTCTCAATGTGGAGTCTCTAGCCTCTATATAGCCCTCATACATACAATACCATGAGTCATTACCATGGTACCCTCAATACCATCTATCTAATACCATGGGCCCATTACATTATTACTAACTACTTTTGGTCCCTTACATGATACCGGTTAACCACCTTATTTATTACTATGGCCCATCCCATTATTACATTATTCCCTTGGGTATCTCCCTTTGTACCCCATATTATCCCCCCTAGGTATAAGACATCTTTCCTACCAGCTTGCAAGTTCTTTTTCAATTTATTATTCTTGGCCATCAGATACTGAGTGTTTGACTTTGTTTCATCTGCAAAGGCCAATTTGGCTGAGGCAGTGGCTTCATATTTCTCCTGGTGTCGGCCACAATTACCCTTTCTCTAATAAATGCAAGAGATGCAAGATCATCTGGAAAATTATTCTTACATTCTTGTATAATCTTCTTGTGGAGTTCATCATATGATAGATTGTATGTGTTGATAATTAGATCATCATCTAGAGGAATGACTTCCCCTTCCCTGCCTGGAATTGACTATGTTGCTGGAGATGGTGGAGACTGCATAGTGACCTATTTTGTGCTAGGCATCAGGTCAACATCTTTATTCTACAACTTTGGTTTCGCCTTCATGTCATCGATCTTTATCAACTCTTCAATCTGCTAAGAAAGCTCTTGATCTTACATTTTTCCGCCCTCATCCTTTGCTGGTTGCTGGTTTTGTTCTTGCTCTTCAACTTATTTCCACATTGTTTCTTCTGCTTTGCGCTCCACATTTCTTATTCTTCCTACTTCTCGTTCTCTTTTGTTCTTTCTTCTGCTTTTCTTTCTCCAATATCCTTTGTTCTTCCCTCTTTCTCGGTTTTTCTCTATGCATCCTTTGTTTCCTCTTCCCTTCTGCTACTAAAGAAACTTTCATAATAGCTAGATCTGATTTCATCTTCCAGCTTCATTCCCTTATCATGTGCGAGTTTTCTCCATTCTGCTGGAATTTATTCTGGAGTAGCCTCCTTCTGAGGAGTCACCTATGAAGTTCTTGCAAAAATAACCCGCTAGCAGGTCTTGGAGGAATTGTAGCAATTCTTTCATGGATCCTTCTCTTGCCAATGAAATTTCTCGCTGAGCCATTGAAAGTGAATTATCGCACAATGGTCTTTGCAAATACCATGAGGATCATATGAATTAAAGTCTCGAGTACTGATTGTAAACTTATCCATTTCCTTTCCTTCGGTATCCACAACTTTCAGATTCTTTATCTTGTACAATCGAATTTTCATAGGAAGAGTTGGCTAAGGTGATTTATTCTTCTTGTGCAAGGCTGCTGATAACCCTGTGGTGAGATGATGTGACACTTCTTGCATGACAAGATTTTCGGTGCCATACCTTTGAAAAATATGCGGTGAATTTTCTTTGTCGAACACTCTAAGGAAGTTTCCATCTGGTGAGGCAAACCAATCTGTGATCTCTGATACTGCCTCCATTTCCCTATGTGACATGCAAGGTGGTTCTTTCTCAAATATCATCATGTATAGTAGGATGAGGAACTGGTTAGTTAGCTTCTCCATATCTCCTTGATGGTTGCAACCTGAGAGCAACTTGAGGTGGATGTGCATGACAAGGTCTTGAGGTGTCCAAGCACAGTTCATGCCAGGGAATGCGTTATGTGCATAGCTAACATCCAGTAAATATGAAAACATATAAAATCTCACTCACCTGCCCTTGGGAGGATTAAGAGTGTTACCTACATGTATCTTTAACTTTTGACCCAACAAATCTAACCAATTAAACGACTTCCCTTCATTCAAAACTTGGTTCAATAAGATTTCCCACCCTTCCAAAAAGGTATTTTTGCTCTCCTGACCATAGATTCATCAAGATAATATGATCAGTAGCTAATAGGCCCTCTTAAGAGACCTTGTCTTTTATGTGTTGGTGGATGTCTGTTAAGATTTTGATGGCTCCTTCACCCAAGTATTAACAACATCTTTCGTGTCCAAATAGTTGTTGGTTGAATAAAAGAGTGAATTCATGAGTGTTTCTAGCTTAGGAAAATGGTACATACGTCGATAATCAATTGCTAGAAAAGTAGAAAGCTTCATCCACTAGTACTTCTCAATGTCATGGTCTTCACATCAATATGTGAGACAATCCAGCTGATGACATTTGCACATGGGAAATATCTGCATGAAACCCTTTGTAGTCCTGATCTTTGGACATTAATGTATACCTGTCAATCCTCTAGATTTGTTGCAAAGTCCTTTGCTGAAAAAGCTTCATTCACGTTCTTCCATGTAAGATATGACTCCTTTTCGACATATAGTTGAGTGTCTGAGTATACTAGAAAGTTTATTGGATTTTGATCAACCACTTCCCCGATACCGCTTTTAGTATTATCTTTGGAAGCTGCTCTCTTGGGTTCTATGGTAAAATGACTGCTAGAGAGAAGTTCTCAACAATTGTGGTACCTGTGGGACATAAAAGGTGCTCATGGACAACAAACATTAGCTTTTGTAAATCTACCTTCAAAGTAAGATTAGGCAAAAAAATGGTGCATTGACGAGGTAAATTGTACAAATTTTCTAAGCAAGTGATGCATACTGGTTGTGGGAGTTGCACATTGCACAGTACCAACAGCCAAGGGTGCAACCTGAGGCTTGAGACTTCACAATGTGCAGTTCAACTTGGGCAGTGACTACGCAATTCACAGTCTCAGTGACCAAGATGGTAGACTGAGCCCTGGAACTATACAATGCATAGTTTGGCTAGCCTGTATTGCACATTACACAATATCAGAGGCCAAGCCTTAGCTTGAGCTTTTGGATTGTGCAATTCCTAGCTAGGTATGGTGAAATTTGGCCAAGGGAAAGTGCGGATATGCCAGGTGAGAGTGTGGGAAACAAGCAGATCTAAGAGATAATGAAAGTTAAAACATGAATCTGACTAAGTATGGATAGATCAATGTGAATCAAGTGCATAAACTTAACAAATGGAAGGAAAAAAAATATATGAGGAGAGTTGTCAAAACGACGATCGCTAGTGTGCAAAAAAAAGGAAAATTGATGCGACACTTATGAAAGGCAAACGAAAAACAGAAACAACACTTCTACAAGCTAATACAACTTAAAACACAATCAACCATGAAGAGAAAAAAGAAAAACAACACTCATAGAAGTGAAACGATAAAAAGTGATAGAAAACGTGGCAAAAGATGAAAAAAGAAAAACTCACCCAGAAAATTGACAACAACTCCACTGAAGGTTCCTTGATCTCCTTGGGAATGCTATAGCTCCAAGATCGAATATATAAATGAGATCTAGATGCATATATTAAATATATTTGGGTGGATTGAGGTTTATGAAGTGCATGCCTAAAATCAAGGAAAAGCGACACTTGATGGAAATTTGTAAAAATAGGGATTGTGCACCCTTTGGGAAACTAATGGTGAATCCTGATTTTCTAGGGACTCCTTTTTCGATTTTTTCTTTTTTTTTGGGAAACTTTCCATGCACATTGCCAAGTAAGATTGTGCAATTTTGGGGAACTAGGCAACTTCCCAGCTCAATGCATTTCACAGTTTATGAGCTCAAGGAGTGGATTGTGCAATTTCTGAGCTTAGTGCTAGGCTGCCATCCATGACTGTGTAGTTCTCAATCTCAAGGCTAAGCTTCCTGTTAGGATTGTGCAATTTCCATCATGAAGGCTAACTTTCCTTCATGGATTGCGTAGTTTCTGGAGGCAAGCCCATAACTGCTACAAGATTAAGTCAGAAGGTTTCTTGTGACTCAAATGATTAGTTAAATATGGAAATAAGAAGACACAAGCATATATAAAAATAATAGGTCTTGATCAAATCACAAATACTTGAACATATTCAAAGGTAAGCTCATGTCAATAGAAATGAAGGCTCCAAAATCAAAGCATAGGAAAATTTTTGGAGGGTGGTTGTAGCCACTACAACACTTGGCAACACACTAATAGAACTCCATCTTTATGTATGGGTCTTGTCTCATGAAAAACATGTCTAGCTCTTTAGGAAGTATTTTTCAGTTCATCAATTACCATAACTTCTTGACTTAGCTTGCATTAAAGATATAGTCCCAACCATTCTCTTCATCTACGACACACTTAACTAAGCCAAGTTAGACTAAGTTGTTTCAATTGAGGATGAAGAGTATATAGATATAAAAGTGAAAAGAAATTCCAAGTCCTTAGTTTTCATCTCTGGTGTTTCTCCACTACCAGTAAGCTTGGATAGTAACTCAGTAACCACTTCCGGAACAAAAAAATTTCTCTGCTGCCAACAAGACTAGACAATACCTTGATGGAGTTGCTTGCTTCACCCCTTTGGCACAGGAGGCCTTTTTCTTATTTCACCTTTTTTTTTGGTTCATAGAACTATGCATAGGAACTTATTGATTTAATGAGGTGGAAGAGGGATCTCAACTTATTGAGAGAAGTAGAGGTTGTCCCTTCAGAGAAGGATATTTATATATACCTCTTACACACATTTTAAGGTTTTCCTCCCCTCCTTACTCTACTCATCGTAGCTGACAAGGATTAACCAAAAATAAAAGGCCGATTAGAGTAGGTGGTACTAGTTATAGGTTCAAGCATCATGATTCCACTATGGTTTTCTCCAAAAAGAACACATTTTCTATCAAAGTTTCATAGACTAAAATAATGAAAGACTCAAGAAAAGAGAGGGAATAAATAGATAACCAAGTGGTGATAGTAGCACAACATCCTTGTGAACCTTACCATGCTTTCTTTGGAAACCAAACATAGTCTCATGCAAAATGTATTCTATGATCGAAAAGAAATGAAATACAGAAAAAGGAGCAAGACAGAAAGCAAATAAAAATAAAACAAAACAAAGAAACAAAAAAACTACTCCTACTCCTAAACTAACAGAGAATATTCCACACCTATATAAAATGATACTTTTAGTGTAGCCAACGACACATTGGTTGGCCTATGTAAGTGAGGTAATGCATCTCAATAAAGATATTCAAACATAAACATAAACATAAACAAGAAATATAATACAATGCATACCAAGACATTCAAAGTTTGAAAATGAATGTAGAAAAGTATGAAAGAAATGCACATGCAAAGAAATCTACAGATGCATTTTGGTGTTTAGATACGCTGCGACTTGAAGATACACAAAAAAAAACTTCAAAATATGGAAACAGGTGAACATAAAGAAAGAAGAAAATTTTCCTTTTGCAACCGTGCTCACCAGTTATGACTCCTCCAATGACTCAGCGATAGGATCATGAAATTGTTGGCTTATTGGGGCTTAACCCAGGTTCATAGCTGATTTAGCCAAACAAATCCTGGTATTATTGGCCCTTTTGGCAATAGTCTGTGAAGTGTGGATTGAGGTCTCATCTAAAGTAGTATGGGAGGGTGCTAGAACCAGGTTTCTGTACCCTCGAGATGTTTGATGAGTTCAGGTGGTCTGCGGCTTGAATCTGCACACACGTTGCTATGCGCACTTTCTTGTACCTCGCAGCCTGAGATGTTGCCTTCGCGCAGCCCTACTCGAGGGCCGAATGCTGCTATTACCCATGTCCTTACTAGTATTCCAATGTTAGTTGTTTATTTTAGCCTAATTGCATGCTTTAAGTTCTACTTAACAACATAAACCATTCATACAGGTGCGCACAGTAACTAAACAATATATTTGCAATTTATATCAAACATGCATTAATCCAAGAAAAAATATACAAATATGATATCAAACTTCTCTTTATTAGTCCCTTCTTCAGTTACAAACTTGACTTTGCCCTGCGCACTCAGCTGCAGGGGTACGCACACTCAGCTGTGGACTACTAGGCCTTTGCGCACTCACCTGCACAACATTCTCCTGCTCTACGACCCAAGACACACTTAGTCACTTAGAATCTTTCTTCTCTCTACTACTTTGCTATCTCCTCTTACACTTAGAGCCTTGCTCTATTTATACAATCCCATGGTCCGCGGACCATGGGTAGGCCGACATTACATTACAAAACTAGGGTGGACAACCATGTAACTCTATCATACATTTCACACTTCGCGCCCACAATTTGTGGAGTCTTTACAATAATATTTGGTCAAAGCTTGGGCTTTGAGCCCCAAAACATGCCTTGGGGGGATTCCATGCCCAATAGGCCCCTAACACAAACATCACGACTCGCCCTCGAGTCACTCCGTCAGTGCGACGATCTCTGCATGGAGTCCCTCCAACTGTTCAAGAACTGTGCTGAGGTCAGCAACGCACTAAGCTGCTACTTGCTGGATCTGCTGCATCCATTCTTCTGAGACCTCTGTGTCTGGAGTGCTCCTCTACATCTGTGCGTGTATCCCTTGTATGTGCATGAGATTTCCTTCTATGGAGGCCGTGATAGTGAAAGCCTCGTCGATCCAAGGTTGGACGCACGCTTTTAGAACTGCCTCCTTATGTCGAGCTGCGTCCACCTGCTCCTTTAGTTCCTTAGCCTTCTGCATCCTCGCCAGCCGTTGCGTGAGGACCACTGTTTGTGTGGTTCCTCGAACACTATCATATTGTTGCTGGAGTTCTAACGCTTGTGTTTCCAAGCATTGGATGTTGGGGTCCTCCTGTAGAGTCGTGAGAAACTCAAGTGCTTCTTCCAACATGCTGGTGCAGTCTCGCACTACACCTCCCACTTCCTCCAATCCCACTGTGATAGTGCTAGCGCGTTGTTCTCTGACTTCTCGGGGAGTGGATGGATGTGCCTTTAATTGTAACTTAGTGATCTGAAGATTCAGCTCCAGCTGAACCTTGGTCATTTCTTCCCTAGACTCGCAAACTCCTGTTGCTAACCTATGGATCCGCACCTCCATTAGTAGATCTACTAGGATGGCCAGCTCCAGGACGCTTCAGAAAGCGTCATCTACCACCTGCACCAACTTTTGATTTTGCGACACTAATTCATCGTGCTGCAAGATGATTTGTTCCATGTTTATCTTTTGCTCGCTAAGGACTTGAATCTCACATCTTTCCCTAGTGCGCAGCTCTACCGTTATCCCATCCTATAACAGATATAGTGTCTCACGTGGAAGAGCAGCCAGATTAAGGCCAAGGCCTTTCATCATGCTAACCAAAAATCTATCGGCCTCATTCAATGTTACTAGGGCTCCTTCCGGCAACACTATTATATTTTCCATCCGTGTGCGCAACATCTACTATACTGCCAAGGGTCCTACTGTGAGGTGGGTTAAAAGAGTATCCACTTGAGGGGGGCGCAACTGTAACTCTTGCAACTGCGTTGTGAGGGCCCCCAACATAGTTTGGTGCTCCTGCATGAAATCCTGAAGGGCCTCATTTGTGACATCGCACACTGTCTCGTCGATGTCATGTAGATCAACCTCAGTTAGGTTGATCGGGTCAATGGCCAATTTCAAGGCCTTGACCTTCTTCCTTGACCCTTCTCATTCTGTCGCATGTGGGTTCTTCAACTGTGTGGGTGCGGTCCCTGGGTCCGTGCTTCCTTCTGCTATGTTTGCTTCCTCTGCTTCCTGCCATTGCAAGGACATTTCTTGGCCTTCGCTTGCCTTCGTGGTTGCTTCCTGTGTTGTTGTTGCTGCTTCTTTAGCCTTTTTCTGCTCAATGGCTTCCTGTGCCACTTCCTACACTTCCCATTCCTCAGTTACTGCTGTTTCCTTCTACCTTTTCTCAGCCAACTGTGCGACGTGCAGCTTAGAATCATCCTTCTTCTTCTGTGCTACTAACCTCTAAGGTTCCGTAATGTATGGGGCATGCCATTCTGGTGGCCATGCCTCCAAGACATTGAAAATGGCGTTGTCAGTGGCTACAAAGGGTAGCTTTGTCCACTGCTTCATTGGATCCTTTCTCGCCCTGATGTATATATTATGCATGTCTGCTTTGAATTTTGTAAAACTTTGTAGACTGTTATACACCATGGGTGACAAGCGCAGCTTCCGGTTGATTCACATGCGGATGTTCACCTCCATGAGCACCCAAAAGATCTTGTTGTCACGTATACTTTTCAAATCCTTCATGGCCCGTAGCAAAGAATACTTTGCGGCCTCTAGTAAATCTTTGTCAATTATGGGGAATTGACTATCCTCCGACAATTCCCCTGCTATGAGCACTATGGATAGCAATATCCACAGATAGTGGAAGGTTTTACCTTGCTCCTAGGCTTCGCGGAAATTTTCCAAAAATTCTGTGCAGAGGAATTCAAACTAGTTAAACTGGACCCCCTCCATGCACTGCTCGTCTAGTGCGACCACCGGCGCCAGTACCTCGTTGGCGCAACACTTCCGCATAACTTTTCCTGTGAGGATTTGGGTAGCTACACGAACTGCTTTGTCCTTGATGTTGGAGATGCCGTAGCCCCACTTCTTCTTTTCCAACTTATACATTGCTTTCATGGCCTCCGCGAGGGCCAAATCACTGCCTTTTCCTTCTGATATGGTCATGGGGTCCTTTCCTTTGTAGGGGAGCTAGGAAATGTGATGAATTAGGTTTTCCATGATGGGGATAAGCTCCTCCAGCCATAGATACGCATCATGCACGAGGCATAGCAGCTTTCTGATGACGAAAATGGTGATGGGGGTGTAGTGGAAATGTGGTACCCATAGTAGGTTCATTAGCCCGGCCATTTCCAC
>APFE030650069.1:108062-126270 GCA_000404065.3 Pinus taeda | reverse complement strand
TCAAAGGGTTTCCCCACGCATTGTGGGGTTTGTCCCTGGCTCGCGCCATATCTTGTGTCCTCTTGTCTTGGCTTGTCTTCTGCGTTTTGTATTTATGTTCTATCTGCAGTTTATCGTAATGCTGATGTGATTGCTAACTGTGAAAAATTAAATAAATTGCTCTAGCATAGAACATACCTAAAATTAACACCTTTCAGTTGCTTACTTCTCAGCAACTGAGTTGCGATGCAGCAGTTAGCAGTGGTAGTGTTATGGGCAGCATGATGCAGCATATTGAGAGGAAGTTGCAGTACAGTTGCAGTGTCATGGGCAGCAATAAAGGTTGCAGCAGCGCAGTGGATGAAGGGCAGGAGGCCGAGCATCAGCAGCGCAGAGAAACCATGCCATGGATCAGTGTGATACTTCTGTTGGGAGGTATTGCTACAGAGCACATTCCTCACTAAGAGGTCATGTTGATTTTTTGGGTAGCATCGACCTCTTCTTATAATCTCTAATTGGGACTCCAATGACCAAGATTAGTCTGAGTTTCTACAGTATTCTCACCTTTCTCAATCAATTACTATTAATTAACCGATTTCCCTAAGTTAGACTTCGCCATTTTTTTAATTATCGATCAATTAATTTAATTGAGCTATCTCTAAGTGGAATTTCCAAACAGGATTTCTGGGTTTTGGAAAGCTCCTTTGTTTTAGCCTCTCCACGAAGTCTCTAGACTAGAGCACCATCCAATGCTACAAAAGCTAACTAGTCACAGGAGCAGGATTACGTCATCAGAGGTCTGGAGGGGTTATGAGGGGTTTTATGGGGTTCTGACGACATTCACTTCGCATACTCCATCATCGGGGTCAGTTCCGCACAGCATGCTTTTGGTTCCGTTGCATTTCGATAATTCCCATAAAATGGGGTTATTATTGAGCCTAACTTAATTAATTATCCTTAAGGTGGCATTCCGAGAGGAATATTTTATGGAACACCTTAGTGTAATAGCTCATTAGAACTGGAATGAGAATATTTACAGCTGGATGATGAGAAGTGACTTCCAGCAGCAAGAGAAAGAATGGTGGGAAATTTACCATTTTCCCGATTTAAAAGTGGCTTTAATTAGTGATTTAATTAAATAAAAGAAGGGCAAAATGATTAAGTGAAGGAAAAAGGCCAAAAGTGCCTTAAGTAAAATAAAATAAAATTAAAGTCACTTAGATGAAGTCATGGGGGAGCTTCTAAAATTATACTAAAATAATCAAAATAAAATACTTCTAGAAGATTGGAAATCTATCTATCGAGTCTTTAAAAGGAGAATGAGACCATTTGGGACAACTAGGAGTTATGATTGTTTCTTGCTGTTGAGGGTTGGTGAACCTAGTTCCTGTCTTCAGAGAAGCACCAGAATGAAAGCCCTTGGGATTCCATTGCTTGTGAGTTAGTCGAAAACCCAACACATCTCAAGGAGATTTCACCCAAGAATCTCACAGTGCTTCAGCGACATATAGGAGAGCTAATCAGCATTTGATTTGCACATTGGAGTGAGGATCATCAAGGTCCTCAATTGGGGTTACATCTCTATTGCAATTTGCCATATCTCAGTTACCCTCAATTGTATTAGCATATTTTATGTTATTATAATAAAAGTTGAGTTTATTCCATTCATCATTTCATTCATCTCCTAGGTTTTCTTTTTCTAGCAATTTTCGTTCTATGAATGAAATTTGTTATGATGCTTTTGGATGAATAATTTCGTTGAAGCTAAATAACCAAATATTAGCCAAAAATTTCATCTGGGATATTATGGTGGTATCAAAGTTGGTTTTCCTGCCAACATGAAGGTTTTATACTGCAGATAAATTTTGAGCCAAGTTCATGGGGCAAGCTCATGGGTTTCAGAGTCTCTTGCAGAGATTGTTTTGCTAAAGATTGAGTCGCTGCTATCGGGATCAAAATGTGAAAATTTCTAACATGAAATTCTACTGCAGTAACTGATTTATTTCTCCTACTTATTTTCCACAATAAGTTATTTACAAAACCCTTTAGGAAACATCAAAGTAAATTCTACTGCAGTTGTCACATAATAGCATAGAGAAAAGAACAGTGAAATACAAGTACATGAATCAATCACATCAACACAGTTGTTTTTGGACAATAGTCCCTGAAAAAACCCAATGCGGGAAAACCGATGCAGCAAATGAGGGTTTATTTATTATTCTTCAACAACAATCTCTTTTCAAGGAATGACTTGCAAAACATAGGGATACCTTTGTGAAAACATCGGAGATAAATTTCCTCCAACCACTAGAGAAATTCAGACACTCAAGAGACACTCCAGCCTCCAATGCGTCACATCTACATCATCTTTGCGTGAGGACTGCATCCTTTGTTGCGCTGCCTCTCTGAGCTCTCCCTCTAATGCACTGCGTCCCCTCCTCCTCAGTCTCTAACTGATGTTGATACCCTCTTCTTCCTTCACCCTGCAACTCTCCCTCTGAAATCAAACTCTTACTTCTTGATAATCGACTTCCCTCGGGTTACTGAGTATTTGTCCGGTGTATCTCCAAATGACTCTCAAGTCTTCATTTATACTTTTATTGTTGAGATATCAACGGTCGTGATCTAATCTCCAATCAATGGCTAAGATTAAATTAGACTTGATCCTTGTCTCTTAAAAGATTCTCGCCCATATTTACATTAATTCACTTTAATTATTTTAATTTCCTAAGTTTTAACTTAAGCACCATTAAAAATAATTAATTATTTGAATAACATGTACTCCGGGTGGAATTTCTCCAAACGATTTCTGGGTCTTGGAGACCTCATGTGTTCTAGCCCCTCCAAAAAATTTCGGAGCTAGAGCACATCAGATGCTACCCAAAAATCAACACTCCCTCTTAGCAAGGAATGTGCTCTAGCAATACCTTCAGGTAGAAGTATCGCCCTAATCCACGACATCGGTCCTCTGCGCTGCTGATATTTGGCCTGCTGCCCTTCATCCACTATGTCGCTGCATTCTGTACTGTAACTCCCTCTTAAGTACAACACTATTTATTTTTTCTACTGAAATGGATTCTCAATCATCCCCATCTTCTCCATGAAATAAACAAACTTTGTTCATCCTAGAGACTTGGTGAGAATGTCTGCCACCTATTCTCCTGTCGGAGTATATTGTAACTGTACTACACCTTGCTGGACACAGTCTCTGATAAAGTGACACCTGATGTCAATGTGCTTCAATCGATCATGAAAAACTGGATTCTCAGAGAGCTTGATGCAACTCTGATTATCACACAAAATGTTGGTCGCTTCCATCCTTCTTCTGAATAGATTCACAAGCAACTTTATAAGCCATATGGCTTCATACGATGTTGTGCTAGCTGCCATATATTCAGCTTCAGTTGAGCTCAGACCTACAGACTTTTGTTTCCTACTACACCAGGAGGTCATTCCTGATCCAATGTTGAAACAGTACCCAGTGGTACTTTTCCAATCTATTGAACTTCCAGCCCAATATGTGTCAGTGATCCCACTCAATCTGATATCATTGCCTTAGGTGTACATTAATCCATGTTCGATTGTTACTCTTATATATCGTAGAACATGCTTAGTTGTTGCCCAGTGTGCCCTCTTCAGTTCCACCATGAACTGACTAAGGGTGTTGACATCATAACAAATATTTGGTTTGGTGTTGACCAGATACATCAGGGACCCTATGAGCTACCTGTACAAGGTGGGATCTACTTCTTTGTCTTCAGACACATCAATCTTCTTCCAGTTGGTAATCATTGGAGTAGCCATGGGTCTACAGTCCTGTATTCTAAACCTCTTTAAAAAATTTGTAGTGTATCTCCCTTGTACAAGGAAAATTTCACCATTCTGCTGCCAAACTTCCAACCCCAAAAAATAATGCATCCGTCCCAAATACTTCATGTCAAATTCTGTAGCTAGGTTTTCCTTGCAATCTTTGATGAGCCTAGATGAACCTATCAGAAAAAGGTCATCCGCATATAACACCAGAATTAGAGGCTTGTTAAGTTTAGGTATGTTCTATGCTAGAGCAATTTATTTAAATTTTCACAGTTAGCAATCACATCAGCATTAAGATAAACTGCAGATAGAACATAAATATAAAACGCAGAAGACAAGCCAAGACAAGAGGACACAAGATATGGCGCGAGCCAGGGACAAACCCCACAATGTGTGGGGAAACCCTTGATCAATTCTTCTTTTATGTTCTTCAAAGTTCAACAGAGAAAGAGAGAGAGAGATAGTACATTTACAACAGAAGTCAACACTTTGACTTATCTAGATCTAGTATAGATTATTTCGTATAATGATGAGATCAGTTGAGGACACTTTGCTTCAACTGATTCTCCAAGGTGACTCCTTCACCTATCATCGTGCTGCATCTGGTTCTCATGCTATACCACTGCATATTGCATCATGCTACACTAATCATGATTATCATCATGTTGTCCATGTCCATGATCATCATTCAACTTCATGCTGCCCATACTAATGTGCATCATCATCATGCAGCTGCCTTAACAGATGGCATTCTATCACTGTTGTTCATTGTGATAGGGCAGCTACAGGTATTATCACATTGTCATCACCACACCTCCTAGGTTAGGTTATGACGGTATCTCGGAGACATCCGAGATGGTTAACCAACATGACCTTGTTGCTGCCTTAATTCAAACTTGACTGCGGCCAGATTACTCTTTCTACCCATGAATATAGTATAGCCATTGCCAGCATCTGTGTATGACCTACGTATCATGTATCATGGCCTGCATATTGTCTTTGCGTATATACTTCCTGCATGACTGTATCATACGTGAATGCTATGCATATTTACGTAATTACCTGTGTGACTGTATCATGGTTGTGCGTATATACTTCCTGTGCGACTGTATCATACGTGAATGCTGTGCATATATACGTAATTACCTGGGTGACTGTATCATAAATGTTGTGCATATATACTTCCTGCATGACTGTATCATACGTGAATGTTGTGCATATATACTTCCTACATGACTGTATCAATACGTGAATGTTGTGCGTATATACATAATTACCTCTTCATCATTGCTGCTTGATGACTGTGGCACCCTAGACTGCGTATGAGTCTTCATGACCAGCGTATAGGGTTTCATCATATTACTGCAGCTACCCTTTAACGCGTTTGGTCGCACAGAGAAAACTCCGCACCTTTTGCTCTCTCTACACACCCAGGTCATAACCCTAACAAAAATAAAAGAACCCGATGGCATGTAGATTCAACACTTTTCTTTACACAGCCCAGCCGCAGACAGAAAACTCCATGTCCAAGATTCATGACGTGAGTTCCGAACGTGCCTTGACAAAGTTGCAGCTCCATATTACAGCGGATACTTTTTACTGCAACTTCTCCTATGCTTGACTATGGGTCTTCTTGACTGCAGCTCTTCTCCATGTGAAGATCTTTATTGCTACGTATAAATATCTGTATACCCTGCGTATAAGGTGTCACATGAACAGTGTGTTAGATTCTTTATTGACTGTGAGTAAATAAGTCTTCATGACTGCGTTGGATCAGCTAGGGCATCATACTTGGCCCAACGTACTCTTTAGTGTCTCTCCTTCTTCAAAAACCCAAGACGTGGAGATGAGGAGATCACTCAAGAATTGTATGATAAAATGACATCAAATCTTCTTCAATTTATACTAGAACGTATAGGTTGAATAGACATGACGTTTGGGCTTCTTGAGCCTACATAAGAGCTGGTCGGCTTGATAATAATTACATAAACAAAATAAATTCATATCTCCATAAATACTTATCGGAATCGGATGATCTTTGGATCTGTTGACCTCTACCGGTCAACTACCCATGCAGTACACCCCCTGTTTCTTCGCAAAAAGGGGCAGCACCTAATCAGCGTATCCGTGCCATCCTGCAGTCATCAGCAGCTTGATAAATCTGATCGTAAACCCAGTCTGCATGTATTAATTGTAAATAGTCCTAGCAGATGTGAGTCGTGTTGTAAATTGCCTAGGTGGACCTAACTTTCCTATGATAATCTATGTCCCGGAAGGTTTTTCGTCTCACCGATCCTCGGATCGGCAGAGTTTTCCTTCAAACCTGACCCCAAAGCCGGGATAGATTTTGTCAGTGGAATTTTAGAGAATCCTAGTGTGTTAGCCTGCTAGATTATAGTCATGTCGCAGAACTGGGTGATTTGTGAGGGTCTGTGTTAAAGGGGTTTTTCTACCTTAAGATGTAAATTGTTAAAGTCATGATGTAATGTGTCCTGAGGGTTGAAAAATGTTTAAATCCCCTCATCAGTCCTAAGTCCTAGGTCCTAGGTGATGTTTCCAAAGGCTTAGTTCGTTGATCCATAATAAAAATAAAAATAAAAATCGACGGATGAGATCAAGAGATGTCTTGATCCTCATCAACGGTCGAGATCATTTCAACATGGATCACTCGAACTAGCCGTTGGGATCGTTTCCTTTATATAGGGTCTTAGGTGGTCATTTCAGATCATCTGATCTGTGAGTCTGTACTGAAAAAAGCTCTCTTGTAATCTGATTTTCTGGTTAATAAAAAGACTTTGGGGTTCAAAACTGGCTGGTGTTACTCTCTGGAATTGCTGTGAGATGTTTATTTTTCTGCATATTTCAGTTTTCAGCTGTTAATAATAGATGGTTTTCAGAGTATTGTGAGTACAGGTACCTTGCTCACGTGCTAGGGTTTGAATGTTGTAGGGTTTCTAGAATAATGGCAGTTATCTCCATTATTTCTTGAAATTTGGTAGCATTTCTTGCCCTCTTTGCTGATGATCGCTTGAGGTGTGCAGGAAACCATTTAGGTGAAGGGTATTTGTGGGCATTTGGGGAAATTCTGAGTGGAATCAGCCAACTCCCTCAGGCTTTTCTGTGCAGAGCCCAGCTGATTGTGCCCTGGGTTAATCTTTTAAATTTTATTTTTCGTTTACATTGAGAGACTATCTTTATGTTCACAGTTCTGGTTTCCTGTCTCATTGTTCTCAGGTCACAGGTTGTGGGTTTTGAGAAGTGTCCTTTTTTTTTTTTAGATTTTATCAGACAAATTTGCAGCAGAGATTTCAAATATTTTTTATGTGCAGTTTCAGTGGTTTTGGCAACCCGTTTCCCTCTGGCTTTCTCTAAGTTGTTGCACGCAGACTTCATTCACGCCATATTTCCAAGCACACAATATAGCCATTGCCAGAGCCTAAGAACCATCGCTATCAGCTGTATCTGCACACACAAAAAAGCAAGTTTCAATAGAAAATCGTTGGAGTCTCTATGTGCACGGATGCCTTTCTGATGCTATCCATTAATAGACCCTGCGCGAAGTGAGAGCCTGCAAAATCGAAATCCGCAAGCGCTGTTTTAAATTCGGCATGCCAGTTTGACGTGAAGCAGCAACGTAAGTGCATTTCCTACCCGTCGGAATCAGTCCCGCCGTCCATACCTGCACATGAACTTAAAACGCATTTGATTCATCGAGCCATCAAGCATCCGCTTCATTCTCCATGCGTGAACCTGCAAGGTAACAAGAAGATCGATATTCTTTAATCTCGCCAAGGTTCTGTCAAGCCCAATCGTGCTTGACAATTATTTCTGTTCGGGCGGCGTAGGTAAGTCAATGGTAAGCGGTCATCTGGGTTAGGGTTAGATTGGGTGTGCGTTGGTCGATTTTCCTTTTTGTTTTAGTTTTAATATTATAGTTTTAATTTAATTTTATTTGTTAGTTTAGTTCATGTATATGTATTATAATTTTTAGATTTTTTAATTCTTTTATAGTTTAGTTTTATAGATCCATAAAAAAAATCCAAAAATGTTTAAGTTTTGATTCATATTACTTCTGTTTTATTTTTTAAAATAGTTTTTTTAGGATTTTAATGTTTTAGATTTTAAATTGTAGATTTGTTTTATAAAAAATAGTTTTGTTTCCATTTAGGGTTAAGATCTTAAATTTTTAATTTTAGAAGTTTCATTTTTTTTTTTTTTTTTATAAATAAAATATAATAATAATATAATAATAATAATAAAATAATAAAATAAAAAATCTCCTTTAGGGTTTAGGATTAAATTTTATCTTTTGTTGTAATTTTGTCAGAAAGCATAAAAAAATTTCGTGGAAAATTATCTTTTGTCAGATTCAGTTGTTTTCGTGCTATCTCTTTCACGCTAAATTTCAAGTCGAGATACGAATTTGATATCTAGTAAATGGTCAGCACTCATTTTAAAAAATTCCTCAATTGCTGGATATCGTTTTGGTTATTCTAAGAGTATTTCAATCAATTTAAGGCACTGGTTTAAGTTAATCGAAAATATCTGGTGTTTGTCTTATCGTGTCTCGTGTCTCCCAACCAACTGGTTGACAGTTGGTCTTCATCATCTCACAGGGTCTACCCCCCTTAGCCGCGAGAGACAGGCTTAAACGGAGGGATCAGGGATCAGAGTGACAGCCCCCGGTCTGAGCGTTGTCGTGTCAATCTGCGCGACAACAGGATCAATCCTACACCTCTCAACAAGAGGGATCCAATAAAAATATCAGCTACCATAAATAAGCTGACCCACATGGAGTTTGGCCCTAGTTGCCAATTTAACAAGGCTCATTCTCTACAGTTCGATAGTAGAGGATGGGATCTGCATCACTCTTGGCAAATCCCATCTTTTGCAATTAACCATCAATTCGACCGCACCATGCTCTAGGCGCTTGCTTAAGCCCTTACAAGGCTTTCTTCAACCTACATACATGAGTTTTCTTCTCATATGTCTCAAAGCCCTCTGGTTGTTCAATGTATACTTCTTCTTCTATCACCCCATTCAAGAACACAGTGTTGACGTCTATCTAGAGAATCTCCCACCCCATATGTACTGCAAGGGATATCACTGATCTAATAGAAGTATACCTAGCTACTGGGGCTAAGGTTTCTTCGTAGTCTATCCCTTCCTTCTAAGCATACCCCTTAGCCACGAAGCTAGCTTTGTATTTTTCCACAATGCCATCTATCATCCAGCGGCAATGCGAGTGGGCCTAGAGTAGTCCATGAAGCAAGACGACTTGCTAGGAGGTGATTCCAGAGGTTAAACGAATTTTTCAGAGCAACAGTGCACGTTTCCAGTCAGGCATTGTGGGAAGCCGTGAAGAGTGTGAGTTGCCTTGGACAGGCCAGATCGAGTTGCAGAGGGAGATAGTTAGTCTCTAGATTATTTTGTGGAGATCATTATTTGTCGAAGTTTTGCCAGTTAAAGGCAACCAATTGTAATTTCTCAAATTGATGAACATAATAATAAAACCCTCATCTATTGCACCGGTTTTCCCTTTGGGGTTTTTCCAGGGACAATTGCCCAAAAACAACGATGTCATATTTTATGTATGTGCATCATTTCTCATTTTCGCATTTTATATCCTGCAACATATTTTATTTGTGAAGATTGCAATAGTGATTTAATCGTTATTTGTTGTAAAGTAAATGACAAAAAATATAATAATCTCCAGTAGATAGAAGATTAAACTCCAGTTTATTGCAATCATGCAAATTTCACAATGACAGGACTAGTGCCTTATCTTATGGGGATACGGAGTCTAGGATGTTTAAGATAACCGAAATTCCTTCTAAGGAGGTCGAAATTTGATGCCCTAGCTATCAAAATTTCAACAATTACCACTTAATGGAATATTTGATCTTGATGGAGAATAACAAGTACTCCACTAGGAACATTCATTACATGTTACAATGAGTAATGCATACAATATTCATGAAGATATTCTTCAGTAAATTGATCTTCAACAAAATAGGGCACATAATTTCGGCCTAGAATCAATATTTCCATGTATTATACATTCAAGAAAAAGATACTCAACAAAAGATTCCACTTAGAAGATAACATGCAATATATCATTCGATTAGACCAAGAAATAACTCCAAAGAATGTCAAAATCAGCTTCCATATATCAAAATGCATCCAAGTATCTCCAAAATCACCAACAAGAAGCAAGTGTGAATTCTCTAAGAGGTTCGAAATTCACAAGATTGATGATGATTTGACCACGAATGAGTGATCACAAATATATACATGAGCTACTAAGCCGAATTATGCCTAAAAGCCCCTAAAATCATAAAGTAATGTGTTAAAAACACCTCTAGGTCACAGGTCGACCTAGTAACTAATGCAACAAATAATAAAATATCCTAAAAGAGGATCGAAATGTTGATGTCATGCATGGATAGGCCTTCAAAGGGAGGGTGTTGAGGCCAAATGGTGTCATGTGTGATGTATAGGCCCGCTAAAATCATGATGGAGGGGTTGGCCCCTTTGTCTCGGTGCAACTCATCCGGTGGCCCCCAAATGTGGGTTTGGGGCACAAAACTGGGTCTCATGGGTCTTCATGTGGTTGAATCTTTGTCTTTGCTCCAATGTTGAGGGCACTAAAGATGGTGCTAGCCCTCCCATGTCTCAATGAAGAAGACAAATCTCATATGGGCCTCAGATCAGCAGCCACACCATGTACATGTGCTAAGTCGGTTGGGGACAAACTGATCCAAGTGCATCATCCCATGAATAACGTACGTAGGGCAAAGTGCAAAAATAGTGGGTGTTAAAGGTGCCCATGAATGCAAGTGATAGTCTCTGAATCTCTGAGGACCCATGGCTCTCAAAACCTCACCTGTAGGTATCAATATGATTCTCTAATGGACTTGGGCCCCAGTTAAGTTTCCTAACCCATAATGAAACCACCTGCTAACTTCACAGAATATCCAGTGTTGCAATTTATGACTTTAGGTACATTTAATCGTTTTTGCATCTTAGTGAACTAAGCTTGCAAGTAATGGGCAATGTGACACTTCATACAAGGTTTCTCCTTTAAAATTAGGGCTTAGTCGCGTAAGAATGTTACCTCTCTAGGTAGAAGTGGCTAAAAGATGACCCTATTAGGTGTTTCCAACCCCCAAAGGGAGGTGACATGTCCTTAGTCCTCCCTTCAATCAATAGATGTCATGTGAATAATGATGGAACAGAATAGGAGAAGGGGTCTCAAGGCCAAATGCCATGGTCAAAGGGGTAGCAATAATGAGGAATTTCACATATTGGGCATACAAATGTGAGAAGGGAGCAATTGTGGATGCATGATTACCCCAGCCTTTGTTTTTCCACCTCTCTTATTGCCTTTTGTTTTTTCTCGATTTTTCTTTATATTATTGCTCGAAGCTCTAAGAAATGAGACTATGCTTTAAATGATATGTAGCAGTGATTACCCCCTTAGTGTTGGGGCAATTCATCACCCACCAGGGGTTGGGACATGCAAGGGTTCTTGTGAGAGGGCAAAATTGGCCCCAAGAACCAAGCGATGGCCATAATGATAGGGGGTAGAGCTCACGCTTGGCTTTTGCCCACATGCTAATACTAATGTCCTGACCTTTTTTTGCATTTTTATAATTTTCTTCCTTTTGTTTCTTGCTTGTGGCCATTATATGATCTTTCTTTTCTTTTAGTTGCATCAACCTCTCGGGGCAATGTTTCCAGGCCTGACCCAAATGTGTGGAAAAGGTGAGGGGGTATACTAGATCTCAGTGGACCCATGGCCAAGTAGACCTAGAGAGGGAAGGTGGAATAAGGGCTCGTAATGTGTGGAGGGAAGTGATAAGTATGGGAAAGTGATAGATGGAACATGCTATCTCAATCATGGATTCCCAAATAGTGCCACTTACTAAAGCAATAAGCCATTAGAGGTGGTCCCGCTGGACTAGGATAGAAAATTAACATCCAATTTAACCACAAGACTATGGCCAAGACCCTTCTGTCTTCCAAGTCACCCCATTATCCCTGCCAAATTCCCAAGATACAAACAAGCATAAGCACCTGAATGCAAAATGAATAAAGTACCTTTTGACCAGAAGCCCACCCTCCAACATGCAATCCTGACAAATGGGCGAGGGGACATATGACTGATGTAGGTGGCAGAGATATGAATGGAACGTCATATCAGCTACAAGGTCACACTCTGGGGTTGTTGGTTGCTGGCTGGATGAGATGATTAGGACAAAATTTTATCCTAGGGGTCACCCACTTTTGGTGGGTAACAAGCATATCACACGGAAGATTTTTTATTCGGATCTTTAGAATAAGGGAAATCACATTTGATGAAAATCGCATGAGAAGACTGTGATTGGGTGATTGTGAACGACCTCATCCAATCAAGTTTCATAGTATTATGTGCTGCTTATGTATACAATCTTCCAAACTCTAAATAAATACAATTATTTTTCTAAAAGCAATTGGATGAAAATTTGAGCATTCAATATTATTGATTCAACAAGACAAGGAAATTATGTTCATAAAAACTGAAAACATAAAATCCATTTAGTTACAAATTGTTCAAAATGCATACCTGTCAATTATGGAACAACACATGTTGTGTACAGAAAGATATGTGGTGGTGCTTACATCACCATACGCTAGTGCCTCAAATATCACTGCACCATCAGCCCTGGACAATCTGTAGAAGCCAATTAGTCTTAGAGATTACACTTATGCAGAATCCCTACACTCTAAATAGTAAAGTACCAAAAATAGATAATAATAAAAAAATTGCATATCACTTCTCAAGTGGGTATCTTTGCAAGCTCTGAAGGGAAGACATTTATGAAGAAAGTTTTTACATGTGTAACAAGATTTAAGTGATAAAAACAGTCAAGATTGGACAGGCTGGGGAACACTTTGCTGATCCAAGCATCTCATTAATTCACATAAAAATAACTTCTTTGAGCTTCCCAAAGTAATCTCAGAATCAGAGCCATGATCTGGAAAAACTAGACATGCAGCTATCATAAGTGGTCCTTACACAAGGAAATCATACAAGAGAATGAGGCCAAGCCTTACTATATCAAGCATGCTTACTACAAGCCACCAAGGACAAGTGGCTGAACAGATGCTAGTCTGTTTGGAAAGTCCACGGGTATTTCCGTTCCTGTGTGCTAGGTTGGGATGGAAATTCATCAGTCTGGCAATTAAATACATGCTGCAGAGAGCAAGGCTGTCCAATGGACTTTGGGCGTTTTTTCACAAGCAGGAGTCTATGAAGCTTATTTTATCCCATTTGGAGCTGTAAGGAGGAACAGGCTTGCTGGGAAAGCATAACAGAAAACTACTCAATTATTTTTACAGATCCTCTGAAGTTGAAAAGTGCAATTCAGTGAAAGAATCCAATGACCAGACAGCAATGCAGAGAAATTTGAAATACTATGCTAATCCATCTGAAAGGTCTTTTGCAGTGTTGTTAAAAGCGCGATTAAATCGCGCTTTTTTCAAAAAATCGCGAGTTTTTCCCTAGCCTGATTTAATCGCGCTTTTTATAAGAAAAAAGCGGGCTAAATTTTTTTTTTGCCGCTTTTTTAGGAAAAAAGCTCAGGCTGGCGGGGCAGTGCGATTTATAATGAAAAATTGAAAAAAAATGAAAAAAAATGAATATTTTTGTACCAAACGATTTTTTCCCGATTTTTTCCGCTTTTTTCCCGATTTTTCCGATTTTTTCCTGTTCGTTCCCCGCGCCGGTTTAATCCCGCTTGCGCTTTTAACAACATTGGTCTTTTGTTATTATGGAAAATAAGATATAGGTATTGGAGATACTTGAGCTTTAACAGTGACTCTTCCAAATTTAATCTAGTAAAAAGGCAGCTTACAAGGCTGAATCAGCTAAGTGGCACATAGAGTAGATAATTCTGAGATCCGGTATAGACTCATTAAATATAGTAGCTGAGGCTGATATGGCAACTCTCATATATGTTGGCCAAGGCGGCCAACATTAGAGCTTAGCCTACAACTGTAATATTGATTACTTGAATGTAAGTCAGTTGTTCTACATTGTAATATAAGAAGCATTTGCCAACTAAAAAAGGAAAAGAAAAATGCAGATGGATTTAATCATGTGAAAGATGGGTATTGCTTCATAGGAATCTCTTACCATGGGTGTAACATTTTTTTGGATTGACAGCCTGATGAACAATTTGTTAGGAATTACATGTGCTCATTAGACCCAAGGGTATAGCTATTTTAATCAAGTATAGTTGTTATTTTATCTGAAAATATTAACTGCTCAATTGGTGAAGAAAGATAAAATCAACACAAATCTATGTTTGACATATAGATGAATATCTGAGTTAAATTTAAAAGTCTACTATCCTCATTTCACACATTTTGTGGTTAGTTCCCACTTTAAATTTAAGATGGAAGCTTCTCAAAACTCCATTCTGGAAAAACCATTAAAATACAGCCATCAAGATTGGATCCTCTTAGAACCAGTCATAATTCCCTTGCCTTTGTTATGGTACAATGTTAGAGCCCAATGATAGTTTTCATACAAGTAGACGTATATGCCTGCAATGTTACAGCCCTCATGCTTACATGTTCAATTATTCAGAGACTAAGAAATGTTTTCGTCCAAGTAGAGGTATATGCCTGCAATGTTACAGTCCTAATGTTTACATGTTAAATTATTCACAGGCTAAGAATTGTTTGCGTCCAAGTAGAGGTATGTGTTTGCAATGTTACAGCCTTCATGCTTACATGTTCAATTATTCAGAGACTAAGAATTGTTTTCGTCCAAGTATAGGTATATGCCTGCAATGTTACAGCCCTTGTGCTTACAAGTAAACGTACACACCTATATGTGGAGTTATTTGTTTACAGCCAAAAGTATTGGCTTATATCTACAAGCAAATGCTGCATAGATGTGATTTTGTTTAGCTAAGGTTTGATTTTAATTCTGATTAAGATTAGTAAGGCACAAGAAGCGTAGTTAAATAACAATGCATTAGAAAGAGTTCAGATTGGGAGAAACAAACGTCATTAATTTATAGATGTTGCCCCTCAAATGGGAATGAGCCACTGGATCAAGAATGCACACCCTCCCAAAGAAAAAGGATATCACACAGGTGGGATTGTGTCATGTTACCCACCAAAAGTGGGTGGCTCCTAGGAGAAGCTTTTCTCATATTCATCTCTTCCAATTGGCAGCCAGCAGCCCCCAAGAGCCACTTTGTAGCCGATGTGATGTGCCATTCATATCTCCGCCACCTGCATCAGTCATGTGTCTACTTGCCCATTTTCAAGAGCACATGTTGGAAGGTGGGCTTCAAATCAAAAGGTACTTTATTCATTATGCAACCAGGTGCTTATGTTTGTTTGTATTTGGGCATTTTGACATGGATTATGGAGTAACTTGAGAGAAAGAAGGGTCTTGGCCATAGTCTTGTTCCCTCACCTTAAATGGGAGGTTAATTTTCAATCCTAGTACAGTTGGACCTCCCCTAATAGCCCATGGCATTAGGAAGGGGCACTACTTGGGAAACCATGATTGAAATATCGTAGCCCCATCTATCCCTATTCCATACTTACAACTTTCCATCTTACATTACAAACCCTTATTCCACCTCCCTTCCTTGGGTCAGCTGACCATTGGTTCATTGGGATTTGGCACCCACACATCCTCATACCTGGGTAGGGCCTGGAAATGTACCCTAAGAGGTTGATGCAGCTAAAAGAAAAGGAAAGAACATATGATGGCCACAAGAAAAACAAAAGAAAAATCAAAATGCAAAAAATGGTCAGGTCTTACAAACTAACACGTGAGCAAAAGCCAAGCATGAACTCTAACTCTATCATATAGCCATCATTCGGTTTGTGGGCCAATGTTGCCCTATCTCATAGAAGACAATGTGTTGAAATTTCTAAGTCTAACGCGTCAGAAATTCTCCTGCATTATCTGGTTTATTTCACCTACTTGTTTATTCCTTAACAAGTTATTTAACCATATAAATACTGAATAAATACAAACGCAATCTCAACTCATATACAAATCATCAACTGAAATAATAGACAAACACAAAAGGGACACCGTTATTTTTGGACAATCATCCCTAGAAAAACCAAACTTGGGAAAACCAGTGCAGCAATTCTAAGGGTTTTATTATTAAGCAGCTTTCTTGAGTACAACTAGGGTGCCAAACTGGTTCACCCAATAGACATTTTTTTTCTGGCGGTAATACCTCTCTTCAGAAGCAGATATTCAGCAAGTCTGCCCCATGAAAATCCTTCCAGCACTTCTCCAAGGCTCTGCGTCAATACTGCTAGCCTCTACATAGCTCTAGAACCCCCTACGTTAGCCCTCTGCCTCTCTACGTCAGCTCTCTGGCCTTCTGCGTCACCCATGTAGGCCTTGCTAGCCTCTGTGTAGTCTCTCTGGCCTTCTGCGTGGCTCCTATTGGCTCTGCGTAGCCTCCTCAATCACTGCGCTGGCCCTCTGGCACTATCTCTACCTCTCTGCTATGTACTCACTGCCCCTCACTGCAACTCAGATCACTTGTTCGAATTTTCTCAGCAAACCCCGCTCCAGAAAATCGAACTGACTGATCAATCTTGGTGTATCTCCAACTAACCCTCAAGCCTCTTCTTATACTTTTTTTGTTGAGTCTTGAACGGCCGATATTAAGTCTCTAATCAACGGCTAAGATTAGGTTTGGCTTGATCCATGTAAGTTAAAACCTTCTCACCCATTTTTATATTAATACCCATTAATATTTTTATTTTCCTAAGTTTAGACTTAGGAACCCATTAAAAATATTAATTATTTTAATATCTCTCTAACCAGGTGGAATCTCCCCAAACCATTTCTGGGTCTTGGAGATCTCATGTGCTTTAGCCTCTCCACTAATTTTCATGGCTAGAGCACATCTGATGCTGCCACAAGTCAACACTCCCTCTTAGCGAGGAATGTGCTCTAGTGATGCTCCACCACTAAACATCACACTGATCATCCAGCATCGGTACCTATGCTAATGCTTGCGCTGTTGCCCAACATCCACTGCACTGTTGCCTCCTGTACTGTTTCCCATGTCTCTACCACTGCCACTACTACATTTGTGCTGTAGCTCCCTCTCAACATGCTATATCGTGCTACCCATAGCCTTACCACTATTAATTGTTTCACTGCAACTCAGTTACTGAGAAGTAAGTAACTGATCTACCCAACTCTGACATCCTTGTCAATCTGGAAGCCCCCTGATGCTGAAGCTACCTCTGCTGCTATCCTGTGCTCCCTCTGCTGCCTCTGCGCTACTGCAAACACCTTTGTGCCTCTCGCACTACTGTAACCACCTTTGTGTCTTTCTACACTGCCACAACCATCTTTGTGCCTCTCACACTATTGCAACCTCAATTGCGCTGCTACAAACCTCTGCACTCTAGCACTGCCTTGTCGCACCATCTGTGTCTTGTTCCTACTGACATCCATCATCCTGCTACTGTCACTTGGGGCTCCCGTAGCCGGATATGATCCAAGAGTTTGGGTACCTCAAGGATCCTGCCCCTCATCTCCTGTAATCCTCCTGACTACAGATCGATGTCACCCCACCTCTTCTCTAGAGGTGCATGAGCACTCATGGCACAGTCATCATCAGTCTCGACTTCTTTCTCCACTTTAGCCGGAGCTGCCTTGGAGTCAGAAGCCTCTCCCTTATTCTTCTTCCTGGGATGTTGGGTTGCATAATGACTGTAATGACCATAATTAAACATTAACTAGAATCTAAAGTACAGAAAGCCGGAAGACATTAAATTTGTACTTACCTCAACTGCGGCTGATTCTGCTGGTGCTGCTGATGCTGATTCTGGTGGTGCTGTCGTCGCTGTTTTGATCTAGCCTCCGGAAGACCAATACCACCCAACCAGATTGAGCAACCTAGCTGCTCAATCCAGAAAACTTCACAACAGAAGTTCTCTGTCCCTCCGTGCCCAGAACCTCAAACAGCTTAAAGCTCTTCCAATGGACAATTAACTTCCTCCTGGTTTTCTCCTGGTGAAATCCGTGCTCCAGGTTCTTTCTGCTCCTCACTTCTTTTCCCCCTTCTCTCGGTTCAGGCCTCTGCTATTTATTACCGGCCTGGCGGTGGCCGCCCTCCCACTTGCAGCCACCGCCTCCCACGCATTGATGGCTCTCAGATATTTTCCAACCCTCCTCTGCGTTCTGCAATAACTATTCAGTTGGTTTGGACAGCTCCGTTTAAAAGTTCACTGGTACCCTTTTATAATTTTACATTATAATTTCATAAGGTTTAATTAATATATTTTATAACATTCACATTATATATTTTACCAATTTTTAAGTGATATATTTTATAACCTTTCTTTTATATGTTATAAAGTT